>WOGN01010574.1:0-10349 GCA_015342105.1 Leptinotarsa texana | reverse complement strand
GGCGCGCCAGCATTATCAACCAATGACCACTCCCCACACCGTGGGGTAAGTGATCATTGGGTCCGAGAATCATGTGCCCTGAGCATTATTATTATTACTTTCTTCTCTGGGTGGCACATTTTCTATGTATCTTGTTGTCATTCACCTTTTTCCTTTTACTACTTCTTATTTTTTTTTCAGCTAGTTGCGGAATCTTTTGAAATTTTTCAAACCGTTTTCCCTTCGCCTCCTGCTTTCAAATTTTTACGCGTCCTTTCTGATTATTTTTATGTTTGCTTTCATCTCCTTGAATACTCATTTTTTCTCTATCTATCTCTTCCTCTCTGTCTTGTTCTTCCAGTTCCTTGTTTCTCATTTTCATTCGATTTTGCTTCATCAACAACTTTGTTGGATTACTCAGTTTTTCCAAATATTTTATTTTTATCGTAGCGAATAATCGTCGGCTTTCGTAGATACAATGCATCTCAAAAATTCGTTTGACGCTTATTGAGTTAGTCTTGTATAGAGTCAAGATAATTTTTCATTGGATTATAGATTGAAATAGCCCCTCATGTTGTTTTTAAAAAAGCTCT
Organism: Leptinotarsa texana; assembly: GCA_015342105.1. Classification (NCBI taxonomy): domain Eukaryota; kingdom Metazoa; phylum Arthropoda; class Insecta; order Coleoptera; family Chrysomelidae; genus Leptinotarsa; species Leptinotarsa texana. The sequence continues at coordinate 9,777 of WOGN01010574.1, read as the reverse complement.
GGATCCACTTTGGAAAGATAATAAAATGATTCGCAATTTTTCTATCGCTTGTGCTTTTTTGGCGCTCATGGTTATATTTTTGAAAGGAGTTTTCACTTTACTGTGTAATTTTCAGAAACTCTTTGCAATTTTGATATTTTCAGTTTTTGAAATATCATTTACTGTTGGAGTGAGTTTTTAATTATTGGACAATGACGTTTACTTCCTGAATTGCAATTTTGTCCGGAATTTTCATTGCATTTTTCTTCACTATTATTATCAACTTCTTCAGTTGTTGAAGAAAGTAGTGAAAAAACCACATTTTCGACAAATGTCAAAAAGTATTATGTTAATATAGCCCCCTATATCCTGACTGCAATCCTACGAGAAGTGAATATTACTGGATTTTTTCCCAACACCAGTAATATTCATTACTACACCGAAGGTTCCAAACAGTACAACACGCATACGAAAAGTATCTATAGGGATTGACGGCACATTTACTGATTACATTTGTCTGATCACTTCAGAGATCAACATGAATATACATCACAGCTCATATCAGAAAATCAGTAAATATGGAATGTTTATGCAACGTGGAAAAATATTTCTGAAAAACGCTTTATGAGTAGTTACACTGTGTCCGTTTCGGAATGGACAAGAGTCTTACTTTTTTCTAAAATAATACTTTCAGATGTAGTGGTTACCGCAGAAAAAAAATTTTATACTTTTTTTTAATGCTAAGACATCACTTTATGCGCCAGTCTCCCCTATATATCAATATAGTTCCACCGGTGTGGCCGCCTTTATTTTGACCCGAATATCCTATTCCGGCGTCCGCGTCCGTGGGAGAGAGCCGTTCATATTTTAATGCGAGTCGTATAGTTTTATTTATGGCAAAACGGAAGACGACCGACTCTTCTCGTATCTTGTTCTTTTTCGTTGTCGACCGCTATTCAAACACGGCGTTTGTCACAATTTTGCTTGTTAAAGGTGATTTTTTATCTGTTTTATCTGGTGTTTCGTAGCGCAAGATTTGCGATTGTCGAGAAAGTTGGTACACGTGGAAGGTGATGGCTAGCTGGACTCGATGATTGTTCCAATTGATTTCGTTGTTTTTGCTCTTGAATGCTTAAATTATTTCGAAAACGTGAGTCGAGTATATAATAGAAGCATGCGTTATAATCTTAATGGTACAAAAAATTATGAAATATGGATCCCTCGAGCGGCAATAGAAAAAAGCAATGTTGAGAGCTTAAGCGGTTTCTTAGAACTATGTATGGTGAATCTTTTTTGTTATATCGTCAATACATAAAAATTTCTGATAATTTCATCAATCAATAATCAATCTAATCGTGGATGATTTGCAAGTTATTTTCTTACTTTCGGATTTCGGAGAAATTTTAAAAAATATTTCAATTCTATGTATGAAACTTTTAAGAAAATGGCAAATACCAAAGAAGTATTCCAGGTGATGACTATTGTAGAGTTCAAGGTAGTTTTGAACCAACATACTTGACAATATTGATTGTCAATCGCTAAGAGTTTTTTGAAAATCGAGAGTTTTTTTTCGATGTTTCCTAATCCTGTAAGAATCGCATATATTTCTGAATAATTTCATTGCTTTGCTTAAGTTGAGATGAATATTTAGGTTAGAATATCAACAGAAATACACAAAATCAATAAATGAACTAGATATAAGCCAGCAATGTTGAAAAAACGGATTCCTCTAACAAAGTACGAATAAAAACAGTTTTATGTTACACATCTCAAAAAGTTGTTGCCCTACAACCAAGTTCTATTAATAGAATTGTAAAATATGAAGCGTATCTTTTGTGTATTACGTGTATTGTCCGAAACGGCGGAATGACTGTACCGAATCACTGCGGGTACTGCAGACACCAGCCATCGGTTCCATACGTCGCGGTGCCATAAAATCTTTGGTTCGCAATTTCAGAGGATGTCGAGGGTGGTGCGGATTCTGTCTCGCCTCGACCTACTGTTTGCTATCAAAAATGGATTCTGTCTCGCCTCGACCTACTGTTTGCTATCAAAAGTGATTGAGTCAACTCATATTAATGAAAATCATTTCATGAACTGTCTAGGTTGTTTATTGATTTTTCATCAGATGAAAACGGTATTGAAACAGATACTTGAATTGCACACAAATTCTTTTTCTTCATTTTCTATACCGAATACTTACATTGAATGATCCTATACATGAAAATGATCTACAAGGTGTTCTAATTAAAACTTGACCCCCATTTTCAACTTAGAAACGGACATGTGTGGAAAAATTTCCAAAAACATCTCAATGTTTTCCTTGATTTTTATTTTTGTATATTATATGTTTTATTAAAACAACGATAAAAATAAAAACAACAAAGAAAATTAATTGGCGCTCCGGGACGACTTCATTGATTCCAGTGGCGCATTTGATTTTTCAGTTGCAGGAAAACCCGGAAAAATGTGCATCACCACATCGTCTGAAGATCTTGATCTACCAATATCCTCTCTCTTATAAAACAAAATGTATGGTGTCTGTAGAGGCTCCAATAGATTCAATGCATCGCCAGAACACTTCGTGACACGACTATCGTCAAAGATAAACCAGTCCATTTCCTCTTTGACCAACGCGTAATAATGACCAAATTCAACGCCAGAACCACACTGAACGATGACTGCATGGAATATTCTAATAGCGGTATGCTAGATTGAAATGTTCATCTATTTCGAACCTTCCAAAGAGTTTCTTGCTACCGTCAGAGGTTGAGTCTTGTTTGAAGATCATCATCATTATTAAATAGATTTGGAAAAGCTGAATACACTTAATTGAATTAATGAATCGAAGAGGTTTTTTCTATTAAAGTGTATAATTTTTAAAATTCTTGCAAAGCGCTTTCGACTTTCTTCATCATCAGTGCTAACCTGAAAGTAAGTGATCTGATTGAAAAGGAAGTAAAGTGACGCCTGTCGGATATAATTCAACGCCGTTCGTGGTATTAGCCAGTGGTCTAGTTGTTTTCTGATAGGGGTCAGTCCACTCAACCTACTATGTAGGTATAATCGAGACGGGCTTGAACACTTAAAGTTCATTTCTTTACATTTGAATAACGATAAATTTCAACAAGAACATTTGTTCGAATATATGAACACTGTTAGGTTAGGTAATGTCAGGTCTGAAGTAAGTGGGTCTATTCGACCCTTCACCGCAACCCGCAAGCGTTTATTGTGTCTCACACCTATTCACACTCGGTTAAATAAACCCAGCTTCTTAACGAAGCCGATTAGTTTGTATAGTGGTCTTTCAGGTCAGATGGTAAGAGAACTTAAAGAACCTGATTTGGTCCCCAGAGGCAGGCACTAAGTATATGCTCTGTTGTTTCATCATTTTCCAAAAATATGAACACTACGTAAATGACTGCAACCGTAGTTTTCAACAATGGAATTTCATTGTTAAAGTCTATCTTGTCTTCACATGAGACCGCAGTACCGGCACCCGAGTCACCTAACTTACTTGACGCCATTAGATGCACTAACTAGTGAATCCTTTTCGATTTCAATGAAATTGCTAACATTTAGATTAATGTTTCGAATCGAAATAAAAATCTCTTAGTATTTTGGAATAAGATATCGAGATTTCTGAATATAATATAAAATTGTTGGTATTCAAGTTGAAGTTTGGATTGATGGATTTTTGTTTTTTTTTTTCGTATGGTTGTTATGCGTGAATCAGTGAAGTGTGGCAATTCGTTTTCATTTCGGTCTCTTATATATGTTCATTGTATTGGTGAGTTTTACTTTATTTACATTTTCATTTGAGCTGTTTCGGTAAAGTTATTGAGTATAGTTACCTATTCATAAAATGAAATTGAAACCGTGAATTTCTGTAGAATCATTTAGGTAAAGTTTAAATTTCATGGTTGTCAGTTTTATTTAAAAGAAATAAAAAAGAAATCTTTCCTAAAAATATTTCTTTTTTATATAATGTGCTGTTGTTATAATAATTATTTTCAACAAAGTTGAAATTGAAGGAAATCCAAATTCTCTCAATGATAACTGCGAGATACCTGATGATCCAAATCAATTATGTGATCACATATTAGACATTTTTATAAATTGTTTCTCAGAAAAATCAGTGCATATAAAATAGAACACTCTTTTAAGAGTATTGCTTTATTCTAAACCGTAACAGATACGACTATTGAATGGAAAAAAGGTAACTGTAATCGGGAACAGTAATATGGTCGAAAACAATTAACGGTGCCCTTCTTGAGTTATAAGGGGAAAACCAAAAATGTTGTTTTTAATTTGTTTTGAATGGAATTGCTATTTCGGAGAATATAAAAAAATGGAAAAGGAAAATGTTTTGTATTCGAAATGTACATATGACGATGTAACATAATCCAAGGGAATATCACATTTAATATTTTTAAAGCGTTTCATTTGAAATATCATCATTATCAGTGACAATAATTTTAAATTACAGTCCTGTCGTTACTTATTTTATAAATTGTTTAGATTCATTTAAAATATAATTCAGACAACCCAAAAAATTCAACAGGTAGGTACCCTAACACAATGAAAATTCGCACTTCCGTGCGAACATATAAATGTTTAGACCATTAGAAAGAAATTTGAGGGACTATGGTGCATTTCCATCCGAAAAAAAAAGAAAAGCAACATTTTTGTTTTTCCCCGTATAACTCGAGAAGGGCGAGAGTCTTCGTAAATGACAGTTACCTTTTTTCTCATTTAATTGTTTTCATATCTGTTATGGTTTAGAATATAGCAATGTTATCACATGATAAAAGAAACGAACTGTATTCGCAACAAAAATATATTGTTTATAAAGCTCAAGTTTATTCCTTAGGAACTTTGCACATATGGAAAATTTGAATGAAATATGTCATCTTCTGATTTACAATAGTTTGTTTTCTTAAACAAAACATTTGCTATTACTCACCAATTGGCAACATTGAATCACTTTTGACCTATGCAGAGCGTTCGTCAATTGAATGATTCATGATATCAGGGTTCCAAAGTTCACGTTGTAAAATACAGAGTTGAATTGTCAACACTGGGGAATATGACAGAATTTAAAACAAATCCGCAAAAACAAGAGGCAGCAAATAAATCTAGCATTTCTACAGAATTCTATGAGAATAGGGAAGGCGCGTTTTCTTCTCTTTCAATTAATTGATATGACCTCGGGAATCTCAATCAGTGGAAGAAATGTATCTGCTATCTTCTCCTCAAGTTTGAATTGAATAATCAGAAATTCAAATCCGATCTGACCATGAATACAAAATAATTATTTTACCAAACGTCAGAATCACTTGTGGTTGTGTTATGAATATTCAGTCAAATCCGACTTCAGTCTTTTTTTCCCATGATTTGACACGTGTCGAAAGAAGGTCAAGTTCAGTAGTTGGAGAATCGAACTGATTTTTGTAAGAGAAAATTTATATCAATACCCATTAATTTATTAGATGATATTTTCCTTGTATGATATTTGTCCAATTTCAATAATGAATGTTTATTTAAAAGTTATATGGCTTGCAAATAGTCACTGATGGTTGTTCAATGAACAAATATTTGAAAAGTAATATTCCTGTTTCGAGTACGTAGGTAATCACTACATAGTATAAAACAAAGTCGCTTCCCGCAGTCTGTACCTATGTATGCTTAGATCTTTAAAACTACGCAATTTTGATGCGGGTTTTTTTAATAGATAAAGTGATTCAAGATGCAGGTTAATATATAGATGTTTCGGTAAATGTACACTCTTAGGAAAAGTACACTTTTACCGTAAAATATATAAATTTCCCAAAAAATTAGGTCTATGTGAACTGAATGTAATTTATATGTATTTGCATATTATATAATATATCGTAGGTTATAATCCCAATAGTTATAAATACAATTTTCGTCCTAGTTTTTCAGGACCAATACGATGGGAATAAAACAAATAATAATAATAATAACATACTTTTCTATTTTATATCAGTTGAATTTTATAAAACTTTAAAGAAATTTCTTAATGAAAAAAGTTTCAATTATTTTAGCAAGAATTGCTCAGTGCTGGCACTGGGAATTACATAATATTCCAGTATTTTTACAACTGCATTTTTTTTAGGAACATGTTCCTTTACATATGCATCTTTTAAAACTTTGTCCACCAGTGAGGAATTGCATTCCTATAATTTGTCTTAACAACTTCTCAACATCTTGAGGAACATCTTCGTATGATATAAACTTTTGTTCGCAAATGGCGAATTCATGCCTATAATAAGATTGTTTTAAAACTCTCTGTTTAGTTCCAAATTCATATACATTTTTTTCGTAATCTCTAGACAAAACAACGCAAATCAAATTTTTTGGACCCGTTTTACCACGATCAACGTCTGGAATGGAAACTCTAACATTGTCACCAATCACAGCAGCTGGAAAAATTTCTTTCGAAAGATTACACATTTTGATAGCTTGATTTTCTAAATGTTCCCTTGTTTTCTTTCGAGTATTATCAATTAAAATTTTCTTCTCGTTTAAAATAGAATTTAACTCAAAACGTTCATCTTTATCTTCAATTTGGTTGCATAATAAACCATCATCCAAAATTATATCTAACCTGTCAATGGAAAAGTCATCGTTTTCTGCGACTTTGTTCTGTTTCCAGCTATTCAACAGATTCCAAAGGGAAATTTGATGTTTTCAAACCCAATTTCTTTCTTGTTCTGAATAAAGCTTTATACCCTCATGAAAAGCTCTATTTTTCATCAGTTGAACATATTTTAAACATTCTGAAAACTTGGTCACATTACTACGAAAATACGATTTCGTATTTTCTATGCTCACATTTACCAAAACGACATGGTCATTGTGAATTCAATGTACATTTTCCTTATTTGAAATTGAAAATGTTAGTTGAATGGACATTACCCAAACGAGTAGCCAAATGTGCACATTTATTTGAAAATGTGTCTATTTGCCTCAATATCTACTTTTACCGTAACATATACAACATGCATAATATAGTAAAGAAACAATGATAATTTCAGAGGTTTCTAATGTGATGAAAATAATCATAATTTTTCGTTTACATTGCAAACGCTGATGGCTGAACCAATAGATGAAAAAATGTACTACACTATTGTACACCTACAAAAAAGTCCGCGATGGTATATGTCGATCTCTCAGGGATAACCCACAACAATCAGTTTTATCCTCGAGAAATAATGGTTAATTCACGGAACGATTTTAAGCAATACAGCATTGATCCTTATTTAATGGAGTACATTGTTCATTTAATATTGATCAGCATTTTTTTACAGCATACATACAGCATACAGCATGTAATTTAAATGACTATTCTCAAAGATATTTTAGATTTAAAATGCAGGGACATAGCTGTTGCGGCGATAACAGCCAGGGGGCCAAATGTGTGTGCCTATAAATTAGCAGCTAGCGCACGCGTTTATTTAGTAACTGCATGGAACCCACGCGAAGCCGGGCGGATTGCTAGTTGCATATATAATGAAAACTAGACTAGACACTTTGCATCTAGAAACTCAGAACACCTCTACTACTTTGCATATCACATTTCTACGAGTGCTACTGTTATCATTAACCTTAAAACTTATATGCATTTTTTTGAATTGGGCACATTCAATTGGGTGACAAATCCAGAATAAAAAATGACGGAAGTTGTATTTTCAGTCAGTTCATCGAGTATTTTTGAGATTTTATTCCTTAGATACATAGATACCAAATTTGGCGTTACTTATCAATGTAATCTCCATCAAGAGCCACACGATGATTCTACCGCCGCTCTAACATTACTACAATACCACTTTTATAGAACGAATAATTTTTTCCTACCGGAGAGCATTTTTTTGAGGTCTGCGAACAGAAAAAGTCGCTGGACGCCATACTTAGAGAATACGCAATTATAAGTCGAATTCATCCATGGTGAAGTGATGGATCCATGTCTCATCCATCGTCACATGTCGACGTAAAAATACAAGTTTGTTATGTTTGAAGATGATCACTTGGTGATCGAAATACGTGTCGGGATGTTGAAAATAACGATTTGGTGTTGGGATGAAACTCCAGTAGTATTCATGTTCAAACTTGGTCAAACACTGTTCAGAATCATCAAAACGTTCTTGTCTTTGGTCAACAGTGAGCTCGCTTGGTACCTACAATGAACAGAGCTTTCTCATAGTCAAATGTTCATGCAATATGAAACCAAGACGTTCTTTTGATACCTTTAAAATGTTAGCTAACTCACGAAACTTCACTTTCCGATCACTGAAAAAGATTTTGTGGATTTTTTTGGTGTTACTGCCTCATTTGGACGTCCATTGCGTTCTGCATCATCGGTGTATCTACTGTGTCAGCAAACCGACGTTCAATTGTTTTCTGATGAAGCGAAGTCCTTATAACATTTTTCAAGGCATTACTTCGCTTGAACAGTATGTTTTCCCATCAAACACGAAATTGTTTTTGATTCATTGTTTTGAGAATTACAAAAGTGGTGTCACTTTTAGCACAATAACTCACAAACTTATGAGCAGAAAAAAGCAGCGAATGCAATAAGACTAGTGCCATTTATATGTTAGGCTCGACTTTTTAGTCCATGTAGTAATACATCTTTATATTATGGTAATACTCATTACTTTAGGTATTATACTTGCCATGAAAGAAGACTTCAATAGATATTGTTTGATTATCACATATTAAAAGTATGAAATTAACATCTTCATATAATTACATGCTGAGTTCGTAAAAAACGTATGTTCTTGTTTTTATTAGAGATTTGCTAGGAATAGAAAAACTGGCTATAAAATTATCATTTTGTTTAAGTGGAAAAAACACAACAAAACCTAAAAACTTACTGAAGTGATATTCGGATTCATTTTATATCATTATGAAGTTAGCATTTCTAAAAGATCAGAATCGCTACTGCTATTATTGTAACTGCTATCGTCACTATATCCCGGTAATTTATAATTATATTATCATCATGTAAATCAAGACCGTGACGTAAAAGTCTATATGAACTTGTGTCCGAAAATGCTTCGTTTCGGAGATACAGGGTGTTCAAATTTACTTTTTTTGTTCGCTTTTTGAAAATAACTCTTGCAATAAATAAGTTATTTGCACGAAATTCGGTACCCGGGGTTTTTTTTGACGTGGGAAATCATAATTTCGTATTGATTTTCATGTAACATCTAGAGGACGCTGCGTACGCTGTTATCATTTATTTCAAATTGCTCTAACTTCTTTGACAGTAAACTTTTAGTACTTTCAATGAAAAACCCTAATTTCCACACCTTTTCCAAGTGAAAAAGGTACACCTCCTCAACGACGCTGGAGATATTTACAATTTTCTATATCAATGCATATTACTTTATTAGGAAAGCGTTGAAGGGCCACATAATTTTTTTTCAATTTGTATAATTCTGACTTTCATCTCAGAATTCTGAGTTGCAAGTCGGAATTCTGACTTGAATCTCAGAATTATGACAGAATTATGAATTCTGACTTGCAAGTCTGAATTCTGACTTGTATCTTGGAATTCTCAGAATTCTGCCTCAGATGCTCTAACAGATCACTGCGTATCCAGCAAAAATACATGTGACGATGACATCTACGGTTTGTGCAGGATATTAATAGCAGAAAATCAATATTCTCTACCAAGAAATCCCAATGTAGCTGTTCAATTATATAAAAGTTTTAGAGATGAAATTTTTACATTATTGGGCTAATTAAAGTGATGAAATTCATTTATTC
>WOGN01010573.1:0-10349 GCA_015342105.1 Leptinotarsa texana | reverse complement strand
ATTGCTGAGCAAGAACTGCATAGAATGTAGAAACTCGACACTTTCAGATTATTCATTTTAGCCGAAAACCTACAGTTTGTAAAAAACTTGATAAAAGTTTAGTTACCATTTTTGCAGGCTTTGTTCAACCCACAGAAATCTACAGGGTGGTCGAGTGTACCAATTTAATCGAAATGAAATGATATTTAGTATGTTATAAAAATATCCCTAGACTTTTCTGATGTGTGTATTTGAGGGTTATGACTCAGATGAATAAATTTTTAAAGTTGTTTAATTCCAATCGCTTTTATAATTTCCAATATATTTTACTTTGCAAGTTTTCAATTTGACAGAATCATCACAGACATGTGGAATAGGCCTACTGGGGAAAACACGTTAAACAAACGCGCTAAGTACACTACTTTATACCTCATGACGTGAAAACGTGTGCATATAATGACGATTACAATTTTCACAACTTTTTGGCTCGTCGTATCTCAGAAACGGTGGTTCCGAGAAAAAAAGTATTGATACATTTTTTGTACTCGAATACTTTTTTTTCCAGGCATTGCAATCATTTGGAATTTCAAAATCTTATTTTGAACAATTACAAGCGTTTGCAGCTTGTTGTAAATTTATGTACCCTCCAATGTCTAGATTGACCGGATTACTAGTACAAAACATTTCTTTGTTTTGGCGAATAAAGAGCTATAAAATATTGAGCAAACATTAAAAAACATCGCCTTTTTGTTGAATACATATTTGGGCCCTTCTCCTGATATATTTCATCACTTCGGGCTTTCATTATCTAATATGATATAATTGTAGTCCCTAAAAAATCTGTGAAAAATTAAAAATATTAACTTAAAAATAACAATGTTATTAAGCAAAAAACTTAAATTACAATGAAATGACATGCAAGCCACAACCAAAAAATAAATAAATAAAGAATTGAAATGTAAACGGGAGCTGAAAAAATTAAAACATAATTTCGATTGTTAGCATCCACAATCGTCTTCGGGTGACAACTGGACTTATTCCTTCGAGATCTGAATATTTATAGGTTTGTTCTGGCTTCCCTCAAAATGGATCAACAAAAATTGTATTCAGTTACATCTAGACGTTCTTCCATAAGTAGCCAGAGGTGAAAGTAATAAAGTTCCGTCATGAGACCCCTGACGCCTAACTATTTTCCTTATGTACGAAGTTGCGTGAAAATGCAGCTCAAGGGGACAGAGATTGTATTAACATATAAACTTGGCAGTTTGTTGAGAGAGGCGAAATATTAAGTTTGCGAAATATGAACCACTTAGGCTGCAACAAAGTTAGCAGAGCGTTATACTTTTAAGAGCTCAACTTCTTAGTAGATAATCTCCATGGAGACGAAGTGAACCGTTTGAAAAGTGATATCGTTCTGAAAGTATATGCAATATCAAGAATACTTTGATAATTGTCACGAAGTTGAACATCTAAAGTACTTAATCATATTCTACTTGAACAAAAAAAGAGACACTGAGCATCTCGAAGTAGAATTATTTCGTAAACCAAGTTAACACCATTACACAAAAATTCAAATTCAATGTTAATTTCTTAGTTAATCGTGAAATTTGGTCGAGGACTTCTGAAATCGATGATGAAGCAAAGAAATATTTTAAAACAAGAAAATAAGTTTTCAAATAATGGGTGGGCAACTTTTGGTTCCAAAAAGCACGTCCAGAAAATAAGCATTTACAATCGATGACTGACAACCTCAAACAAAAGCGAGTCACAGATTATTTCTGAAATGTCCTATTGCAGCCAGAGTCTACGGACCTGTCCTGAATATTTCGATTCTTATTATCAGAAATACCTTAACAAAGAATTGTTAGAAAGTATCATATAAAAGGTGGAAGTAACTGAACAATTTGTGTTGAAATATGGAAAGGAATTACGAAAAAGTCATGTTTCATTTGCTAGCCTAACTGAAACTAATTATAGGTACGACACTGGCGGGGCCTATCGTAATGCAATAGGCATTTCGTTGGGAGAGTCTGTACCTATTAGATCGTCCGCCATCATGTTTGGCGCTTCAATAATAAACATAAGAAAAACAGATACCTATCGGACAAGCAAGAAATAATATTGAAGAAAATCATAGAATATGAACGATTTGTCGACAGAAATAAATTTCTAACGTTTTTTCAACGTGTTTTATATACTTAGTTCAATGTTCATCTTCAAACAGTATTCGTAATTTAAGAACTGTTTCATTTCACCCATCAAGTTTGTTCTTTGTCTGTTGGGAACTGATTGGGAACAAAATTGCTGTCTGTTGACAGATGAGTTTTCAAATTCAATTTTTCTAATGATTGAATGAGAAACTTATTGAAAATCACACATTGTGGCTTTTTCTTGATTCTGACATTTTCATTGATTACACGATAATTAACTGACAGTAACTGGCCTATACCTATTCTAAATATTCTTGTTCTCCTCATGTACCCATCGAAGGGGTGAACTAATATCAGCGGCGGCCCGTCAGAGAAGGCAAGGGAGGCTTAGTCTCCCCATAAAATTTGAGGCTATTCATCGTAATAAATTAAAAGATATTGACAAATAATTATGATTATTTTTTTCCCAAAAATGATTGGGTATCATTACTTTACCATTAATTTTTAATATAAATACATAATATGCCCGAAAAAACACTATCACTCACTACGTAGTGCGTACCACACTGTATTCTGCATCACCAAACCTCAAACGTACCCATTAACAATTAACCATCAACCCGAAACAATAAATGCCGAAACAAGGGAGCCAAGCCTTCGACCGTTTTAAAAAACACAAGCTTCGCGAGACCGATCCAACCAGCGACATACGTCCCAATTTGTACTTTCAGTTGCAGGAATTATAGCGTTAGAGGAGGCTAGCCTCCTGTTGGTCTCCGTTTGTGTACGACTGCGTTTGTTTTTTATTTAATTACTCAGACGGGACACCGTGACGGACCTTGACTGAAAAATATTTCAGTGAATCGTTTTAGTATTTTTTGATAATATTTGTTATTTGTGTATAAGACAGGCAGTATTGTATTACAGCAGTGCTTTTTGGTAATATTTCTAATGTGACTTTATAGTGTTTCCTTTCAATTTCAAGTTGTTTTTAGGTTTTCACTTTTCGGTTAGTTTGTTTTTTCATTTATTATGTATACGTTGGACGAAATTAAAAAATTTGACGATATAATCGATTGGTTCCTTACAAATAATTTTAAGTCTTTATCTTATGATAATAAATTTAACATTATCAAAACTCTGGGAAGGCCTTGTCTTGGTTATGGACGAGTGTTATGTTTACTTTGAGTTTCTTTTTCCTTCCTATCCAAAATTACAAAATAAACCCTTCAATTTACCTTTCAAAATGTGAGACCCTCGCAGACTGTATTAAACTTGAATGACCGCCGATTAAAAGTAGTTTGCGGGTGCCTTGTGAATTCACAAACCAGATTTAATCTTCCTTCCTACCTCATCCTTATTTTCCTGGCAAGACACGACTCTCACCTCGCCGTTGGTTTTTGTTGGACAATAAAATTTACTTATAGACCTGTTTCCATAAGCATAATCAAGTGAAATGAAGGGGTTATATTTTTTAGGAGTGATTAATTTTTTGAAAACAAAGTTTTTGGCTTTCTACTTTCAAAATGGAGTAGTAGAAAGCCAAAAACTTTCTTTCCCATAATCAAGTGTTTGTGCATATAAAATATTTGTAGCAGTTTTTGACGGAACTGTTATATTAGAAGAGAAAAGTATTATTTATTGACTGAGAAGAATTCATTTATATCAAATAACTCAAAAACAACCTTTTTTCCTTATTTTTGTTTTTTTATTGGTCAGTTTTATATGTATAATTTTCGGCAATACAGAATTTTTCTTTGCATTTGTGCAAATATAACGTATTTTGCTTTAAATCGGTGCAGTACCCCAAAAAAAATTTGAGCATCTGGCAGGCTTTTCTGTGTATATATAGTCTTTACGACTTTAGCCTACCCTGTTCTCCAATGCCTGAGTCGTCACTGACTAATATAGTTTCATGAGTAGTATACAGAATACAAATGAATTTTCAAAATGAAATCAGTACCTATATTAAAAATAATCATATTTTATTTTTCAATTCATTTTAGAACATCACAGCTTGTCCCTATGACACAGCTAGTCAAATATTACTTTCACATTCTGTTTTATATCTTCAGTGGGAGTGGGAATGAAATCCAGAAATATATAACTCTCAGCACTCGTTAATTTCATAATGTAACCCTAATTCATTTTTTAAAATCAAACCTCACCTACTGAGGTTAGTATAGGTTAATATAAAAGGGTATGCTCTGGTATCTCCTCAGTCATGTTCACATTTCCTAAATTGAAAAAATAACAATTTCTTTAAAACTAATCTCTCCTAAAAATATATCCCTTTCAATTTAAATAATAAACAAGTACTGTTAGAAACGCACAATGCGAAAGACTGTCGAGATTGATAAGTTACTTCGTAATTGGATTCCCGCACAAGGATATTAAGATGTTATCCCAGGTATGTAGTTGTAATGCCGATATTGTCGTGTCTGCATAGGTCGTAGTTACAGTTAGATACCATTTGATCGTAACATGTATAGGAGAATTACTTTTAATAGCAAACAACTCTGATCGCAATTTCATCGACGATAGAATGGTTGTGGCGTTCATTCTCTAGGCGAGTTACATTCATTTCCGTAATTTTCAAGGTATAAGGTTTTGCATTGGTCCAAATAATGATCTACCCCGTTGACGTTGGAAATCATGTAGTACATTTTGTGAATAACCATCATTGTAGAGAGCATGTGAACATCAAAGAGCTATTCACCTTAAAGTTCAGGCTTTCGTTTCTTCTGACTAGCTGGTGACCTTTTTCCAACAGGAGTCTTGAAGGAGGTTCTGTGAGAGTATCTCTGATTCACCTCGCAGCACAAGAATTCACAATATACTCTCCAGAGAGCGGACTGCTGGAATTGGTTCACTGAAACGACTGGATGGAATATTCACGAACTCTTGAAAAGAAATTTTGTAGCTTTTGATAGCAAACCTCTTTCCTAGATGTCTGACTCTTGATAACAACAGACCTCCCTTCACTGAGGACGCTAAACGTCCAAAAAAGAACGATTGGTAGATCGTCAATAAGGTTATGACAGCACCGGCAACTGAATGGGCTATCAAGTCATTTCAGCCCTTCAAATCTCATAGAGAGGATGGTATATTTCCAGCTCTTCTTCAAAATGGATTAGAAATAACTTTACTCATTCTCATGAAAGCTAGTCTGGCAGCAAGGGTGGTATATACCTGAAGTGGGTAGGAAAGACCCACACCCTAAATCGATACGACCAATCAGCCTTATATTCTTCCGGTCTAAAAGGCTTGAGAAGATACTGGACAGACAGGCTTTTTGAATAACCATCAATATGCATATCACAAATCGATAGATTCAACATTACACAACCTAGCAGAAAAAATATCCCAAACCCTTGACAAGGAGATTGCGGTTGCTGTAATTCTCCATATTGAAGAAGCGTTTGACAATGCTCTACCTAAATCTATAGGATAATTCCTGGTTAGAAAAGGCATAGAATCGACCATAACTAGCTGGATCTATGGCGTGCTGGTGAACAGAACTGCAACTACGACACTTCAAGACGAAGCCATTAGGTGCAGGTTCACCAGAAGCGGCTCTCAAGGTGGGGTACCATCTTCTCTTCTGTGGTCGCTCCTAATGGATTAGTCTGCTTGATGCCATCGACAGTAGAAAAGTAGATCTGCAAGCTTATGCAGATGATCTTTTTATCTTGACAAGGTACACGTCGTGAAGAGTAGCCTGTAATATCCTCCAAAGTACGATGAACATACTTCACAGTTGATGCCAAAGAGAACAGATGATTGTTAATGGCTCAGACGAAGCTCATTGGCTTCTAGAGGCTCGACTGGCTATCTGTGGTACGTGGTGCCATCAGTATTTAGAGCAGATAGAACAACCAACTATCACAGATGGATCAAAAATACCTTCAGTTTTCGGTGCAGATGTTTTGAGTCCAGATTCAGGACGAAGATAACAACCTATCTAGGGACCTGAGCAAATTGCCAAAACCGATTCTCCCCAATACGAAGACTTAACAAATAGTCTCTAGTCCGGATTGCTGGCCATACTGGCATGCAAAGCAAAATAGGGTGCTACAAGTAGCTTCATTGAACCACAACCTGTCATTAGCACCGCTATTGGCTTTGCCAAACAAACATTGAACACCAGGATGACAAGAAGATTCATGGACTTCTTTCAGGATTAGCTCATTCCAAGGCGTTTACCTTCGAAGTTTGAAACGAAACAGTTGTTGGACTGTAGTAAGGATAAACAACGATGTCTAACAGACATTCTCACAGGTCACTGTCATCTGGATCCTCATATGCAGTAGTATCGTGCGTCGCTTTTACTATGGGGGTGGATACCAACCCTTCTCGGAAATAGATATACCTCTTTTCAAATTCGATCTATAATCAGCCTTTAATATTCAGTTAATATAGATTCTTTCATTTGAAAATTACTATTTTTTCCACATGATTGAGAAAAAGTTTGGAAGTCCGCTTGTATGGCTAGTAATTTGCAAATATGTGATTTATTCATGATCAATATTAAGTGAATTTTCACTCGACCTGTCACAAATGACATTCGTTTCATTATCAATTACAGTCTCAAGATCTGATTTCATAGAAGATAACTTTATTGTCTGCAAATCTAATGAATTAACCAGTAGTTGACAAGGTTAAGGAATTCGTTCAGGTATTTCTCTTACAAATTTCATTCTAGCAATACTAAAGACCGTTATTAATGAAATGACAAAGATATTTTTCTACGTTGAATACACTATTATCTTGCACACATGAAGTGAGAGTAATCGATGTGGCAGACAATTCAACAGTAACCGCGAATATCATAAACACCTGTAACCTCCGGGCGATAGAATTGAAACCCCTTGAAAAAATGAAAACACGAGTTTTTCAAGACGAGCTCAGTAAATAACATGACAATGTATCATTATTGAGACTCACGATGTTTTGTTTATTCTTCTTTGAATCAGAAGGAATACGAGGTACGTTTACTTTGTTCCTGCCTCGCAGCTCTTTATAGGTATATGTACTTGCACAATAAAGACACGACAATGGCAGGGACCGCATACACGTTTTTTTTCTTCTGTGAAACAGTTGTGAAATGGTCAGAGCAATCATTCTTGGAAGGGAAGAGAACTTTCCTCTGCTTTGAGCCTTATTAAACAAATACGAGACATAAGAATTTTTTTCTGGAAAAAAAACACTGTTTGAGAGTGAAATAAAATGTTCATGCTCATTCAATTTCATTATTATTCTGTTTTTCTTTCAGAGTTTCATGTCATATATTCTCTCAACAGTTATTAGTGGTATGGTAGATATAAAAATGAAAATATCCAAACAAAAAAACCGAACATGTAAATAATCGTTTAATATTACCTGGAATTTTGTAGAAGTTATTCAATAAGTTTTCTATATACAGTGCGCATCATAAGTGTTACCCCCTAACTAAATCGCCTAGACACGTCGATTTTTTATTTCTACAGTGTACATTTTTGTATGAATAGTCCCCCTAATTTTATCCCTTACTGGAGGGAAGCAACCCTGTGAAAAATTTAAATAGCATGAGGTGATAAGTGATAGCTCATTTGAAAAGGGGTTTTATTCTTTATTCAACAATCCTGACGCTTTGCAAACATCGCACACTGAGACTCGTAGATTTTGGACTTTAGGTAATCTTATAGAAAGAAATCTAAAGGAGTGAGATCAGGTGATCTTTTAGGCCATCCATAGATTCTCGGCGCCCGATTCATCGTCCTGCATAAACAGTTTTCAAATAAGTCCTCACAGCAACTGGTAAATGAGAAGCTGGTAAATGCGAAACTTCACAATTCAAGGCAACAGTTCTATTTGATGAGGATGGATTATTCATAAACTTCCTCATAATGTCCACTAGTTTTTGATCGTCCATAATGTGTCTTATTTTGTACACTGCCGTTCTCATGAAATGTTTCCATTAAGTGTTTGGAATAATGCCTATCAATAGAGCGATCTGAAAAACGTTCGTTGAATTGGTATAGCTTCATGATAATTGCGTTAGGCCTCACAAAAAAAACAATCGCTTTGTATTTCTCATTTAACGCACCATTGTTTGAAGATGGACATCAAGCACAACTAACAGCTAGAATAAGCCTTTTCATCACAAATTTGTTAGTGCGCATATGTCAGATTAACCTATCTTTTTCGTACTGTTTTTTGTAAATAATAATGTTAAAGAGCCCGTAACTCCTGTTTCAAAAATTATAATATAAAGTGCAGTTTATTCATTGTAAGAAAAAGTGAAAAAAATAGAGTAGTGAGTAAAAATAACCAGAAAAATAATTTTATACTTCATTATAATTATGTTATCTGTACGAAAAGGAACAACAAAACGGTGTTGTTATGAAGAATGTGAAAGTGATACACGATACAAATCATTCAAAACCAACACATACTATTTTATAAATTTTCCAAAGCATTGTCTTGAATATCCCAAAATAAAATCAAATCATCAAGGAAATTACATATTAAAGCATGTGCAAAATGATGATGATGTTACCAAGGATACTTATATTTGCTCACTACATTTAATTGGAGAAAGTGATCCAATTGTACAAAATCCTGATCCTTTAAGCTATCAAGAATTCCAAAATACGTAAATTTTTCCTTATTGCATTTTTGACTTTAAATTTCATAAATTTCTTATATATTATGTTAATATTATATCTTTCCCTCTGATAAAAATTACCAAACATGTTCAATTCATTATTTACATGTTTGTCTAATTGATAATGTCATATGTACAGTCTCAAAATATTAATAGCTTGATTTATTTATTAGTTCCATAAGTAATACTCTTGTCAACTGAAATATATTTTCAATTACATCAAATAAATGGACATTATCAATAAGAATAAAACTGTAAATACTATTTTTTATATGTTTTTATAAATTAAACAAACATCTCAATCTGATGCCCATGACATTTCAACCACCTTTTTAATTGTTCACAATTATGAGCCTCAACTGAATTATTAACAAGTGAAGCACCATCAACGGTTATTTCTAATAATTAATTTGTTTGTAGAGATAATAGTCCTTGCCCAGCCACTGTTGATTAAAACAGTACGAATGTTTCGAATAACCGCCATTTCAATATGACAGCTAGGCTTGCGCTCGTCTTATGATGAAAAGGCCCATAAACTGACCATTTATCCTCAAACATCCGTAAACACCTACAAAAACGTGTAGTTAATATCTACGCATATGACAAATACGTCTCACTTGACTGATCCAAAACCGGTAACATACAAAGCCGAATTTTCAATTCTAGGGGTTATTGCGCCATGTTAATTGTCGTTCTTAAACATAACTCTTGAATCAAGATAACAAATTTCAATTTCTTCGCATGGTTGATAAGATAATAAAACCCCCTATCAAATGAGCTATCACTCACCACCCCACGCTATTTAAATTTTTCGAAATGTTTGCTCCCCTCCAATGAGACATGAAATTAGGGGTGAACTGTCCATACTCAGATATACATTTTAGAAATCAAAAATCGACGTGCCTCGGCAAATTTCCTAACAAGAGTCCAGTAACGAGTTAGATAGGAGGGTATCACTTATGATGCGCATTTCATACCTACGGTTTTCTGAGTTCTGGTGAGTCGGTAATTGCCGTATTCATATGTTTTGTGTGTGAAACAATAATTACTTTTTCAATAATTCATTATTGTTTCATACACAAAACATATCAATACGGCAATTACTGACTCACCAGATTTTTAATTCCAGTTTGATATTCATTATCATACTCAGATTCACTATAGGAATCATAAATTTTCCAGAATGATTTTTTTTTGTTTTGAATATCTGATTCCATTGCAAAAATTACTTCGATTTCAATTATTTTGATTTTCTTCTGAAAGGCATAAAAATAGTACTCGCTTCGGTGGTACATATACTAAAATTGGAACGATACAGAGAAGATTAGCATGGCCCCTGCGCAAGGATGACAAAATCGTGAAGCGTTCCACATTTTTACGTGCCACCATAATTTAAACAGTTTTGTGAAAAGTGTATAAGTATAAAGAGAAACAGCACTTTCATTCACGCCGGTTGGAGGCCGGGGTGGACTGAATGTCCACGTGGGAGTGTTGCAGTGGATCTATTCAACTCCTATCCCCATTCACGCCGGTTGGAGGCCGGGGTGGACCGGATGTTCACGTGGGGGCAG
>WOGN01010571.1:0-10351 GCA_015342105.1 Leptinotarsa texana | reverse complement strand
CTTGCTAATCTTACTACTCTCTGACTAATAATGATCTCTGTCGAAGGAATTAGCTGTTTATATAGTCCCATCGATTTATCTCGAAATTCTAAGAAAATCGTTGGAATTCTTTTCGATACTTTTCGAGTTAATCGCCTACACGTGGGTGTGACGTGATCTCTACCTGAGTACAGATCCCTTCGTGGAATTGGGTCAGCGGCAGCGTTAGATATTTCGTAACAATACTTATAATAGTTATAAGCTGATGCGATACTATGACACGAAAAATTAGACAATATGTACTCTGCTATCCGTACAAAGCCAAGACGGATCTTTTGTTCTCACAAAATCATTCGACATATGAAAGTGAAATACTTATCGAAACTCATTAATGGATCTGAAACAATTCTAGGGCTGTACAATTCTATTTGTCACGAAAAAAAGTTTCGCCAGAATTTAAATCATTGCTGTAGGTCCATTAATAATTTGTTATTGAAGTTGGCAATTTAATTGTGAACTCAACCGAATCAAGTACCTAGCATGCAAATGTGAAACGTCATAAATAACATTGTACATAATATTATCATCATCCTGATTCGTACATTCACAACAGCGATGATATTTAGTAAAGCTGAAAAGAGTTCCACGTAGTGTATTTCAAAAGAAGCAGAGATATGTTTTTCTACAAGTGAAGTAGCTGATTCTCAAAATAATGAAATGTTCGGTAGAAAATAGGCCAACATAACAAACGTCATAATTTTGAGAAACGAGTTTCTATATCGAGGATTCACAATGTAGTGAAAGAGTTGAAGGATACTCCATGTTTCAATAAAACTGAATTGGCTGAAAATTCCATATTGGAAAGATAAAGGTATGTTTTGATCCATTAATTTCTAATTCTTTCTCGAATTTACTTAGTGAAAAGTGAAATGACTTTTATTTTTCCTGTAACTTTTAAACTTAATCCATTTTTATAGCGATGAATTTATTTCAATCCTTTTTTGAATACTATCTATGTAGATATTGAAATTAATAAAAGACACTAAAAAATAACAGGATCGCAATATTCGGATTATACTATTATTCCAAAATAGTAGGCTCTAAATTCTCAGAAATGACTGGCGTTTTTCCCTTAATCTGTCTCTTGCAGTGGCGTAAAGAAGTTATGCTAAACAGATGTGGAAAAATTATGCTAAAATATACAGGGTGTTTCCTAACTACGGTACGAAACTTCAGAGGATGATTCGTTGTGTCGTTTTAAAAAAGTTTCCATGAACATATGTCCGGAGTGGCTTCGTTTCTGAGATACAGGGCTTTGAAGTTAAAAAACAGTATTTATAAAATATCATAAATATTCTTACACCGATTCGGTTGAAATTTGCTACAATTATTTGAAGTAATGGGGTGCTCATTTAACCCAAACTACATTGAAATTATTAGGTCTATTGGCTTCTCAGTGGGCACTACAGCCAACAAATTTGAGAAAAAGAAGAACGCCACAAACTTTTTTTGAAGTTTTTTTATTTTTTTTTTAGATTAGATACGGCAACTGAAAATACACCTTTTTCATTGCTTATGTTTTCTTCATATCAAGTTTCGTTTTCGAGAAAAATATTTCTCTTCTAAAAACTATCCATGGAAAACAAAATAAAAACCCAAAGTAAATAATAAACAATTCCGACCTTAAAGTAAGCAAAATGTCAACCTGATAAAATACACGAATGCAATCGATTTGTCATTGATTGCCAAAAATACCTGGAGTATTCTTTATGACATTGCAATTTTCAATTATTCCATTCCCCAAGTCATTCACATCTAGTACAGGAATTTCATAAACAAAAACTCCCAGATGTCCCATGAATAGAAATCTAGAGAATTTATATTAGGACTGCGAGCTGGCCAATTTTGAGGTCCTGCACGTCTAATCCAGCGATTAGGGTAGGTGATGTCGATATGCTGATGAGCAAAAACATTAAAATGAGCTGGAGCCCTGTCGTGCATAAACCATATGTTGCCTCTTACAAGTACCGGTACTTCTAACAAAATGGGTAAGTGATCTCCCAAAAGCCCGTGTAGGAATCACCTGTTAATCTTGTTGGTAGAAAAATGGATCAATTAAGTAATCACTAATCATTCCAACAAATGACAAATGACTGAAAATGACTTTCTCTAATAACTTGGGGATTTTCATCAGCTCCAAAATGATCATAATAGTTTATAATAGCATTCAACGAAAGTAATTTTTTTTGTGGAGAAAAAATCAGTTTTTTATTGACCTTTTTTGGGTATTAGTTACCTTCCACAATCTGAAAAATATAAAAATTATAATGGAGAACTTTATACAAGTGTAGAATAGCAAATCAAGTATTTTTCACGAAGAAAAATCTTCTATTTATCAGTAACTTGGGTATAGGAGGTTTTTTTTCGGAACTATCCATACGGTTTTTGTGTTGACTTCAAGCTGCAGTACAATCTTGCTGGTACTATTTAAAGTATCTTCTTCAATCGCATCAAGTATAGCTTCTTCTAATTCAGGCGTTGTTACAGTTTCTAGTCTTCCACCACCTGCATTTTTATTAAAACTCCCAGTTTCACATAATCTTGCATGTAGCATTCGGAAAATTTTAGCACATGGAATTACTCTGTCCTGGTAAATTCACCGTGCTTCCGCATTTCCATTTGCTAATCTATAAACAAACTGCATGTCAGCCATTTCGGCCTTAGTAAAGTCATTCATGATGGAATCACTGCTAATTGAATTTCACTGATATGACAATACTATCACTGTCAGCTGGTCTCCAAACCAGGTGTTCATGATATGCGAAGTGGCTTCAATTTTTTTCCTCAACAACGAAGCTAGATATGATGAAAACATAAGCAACGAAAAAGTTGTATTTTCAGTTGATTAACCTAAAAAATGAAAAACTACAACAAGTCAATGGCGTAATTTTTTTCCAATATTGATGGTAGTGGTGCCCACTGAGACTCCACTGGATTTAATTAATTTAATTTAGTTAAATTTTTAAATTCAAAAGTTTAAATTTTCACCAAATCGGTGTGAGGATATGTATGATATTTTATAAATACCACTTTTTTAACTTCAATGCCCTACATCTGAGAAATCAAGCAACTCCGGACATATGTTCATGAGAATGTTTTTTCTTAAAACGACCTAACGAATAATCCTCTGAAGTTTCGTACCGTAGTTAATAAACACTCTGTACAGAATCACAACCTTGAAAAAAATGCAATAATATTTGTGAAATTGTACTACAGTTAGTTAAAACAGAAATATTCTCAAAAATGTGACAAAAAATTTAAAACACTTATGTATACGCATATGTTTCCTGAAATGAAAATAAATTAGTAAATGAATCCAAAAAAACCACCGTTTCCGAACACTAGAACTGTAACACTCTCATCGATGCGGGTTACACCAAGCAAGTAGACGTCTTTAGGAGATGAAGTAGGTTATCGACTGAAGGTGGTTGGTATAACGCGCGTCGAAGCGAGTGCTCCAAGCTCTGTTACGCCAGCAACGCAAAGTAAAGAAATCGCATTTGGAAAATGCCAGAATTAAGTACTTTTCAGGTGCTTTTTAGGTACCGAAGTTAAAAATTAGGTGCTCTGTAACTTGCACCGCAACTCAATACTCAGAGTTGCTAGCATTATGTGATGCTAGCAACGCAATAATATAGTAATTATCACGTTAATTTCTTGCCTTTATTCATTAAATAACGTACTATAAAAACTCAGTACATCAGTCATGGTGTTTTTCAGGCCCATAAACCCCATAGGCATTAAAAAATCTAGTTTTACTATGAATATCTAGTGAGCACTTAATTAGCACTTTATTTTCATTGTCTATGTATTAGTTTACGAGTATCTCAAGACTTCATTGCATATTGTTAATTTTTTTTCTCAAATCAGGTATCTTGAATTTTTTTTTCGCTTATTCGCGGTCATTTTCATCTTAATTTCTTGCAAGCACCTATTACCACGCTTAAATTATACCCAATAGAGCATTCGTCCTCGTTTTCGAGAGACCTGATTCTTAGATCTGTTGTTTAGCGAAATAGGAAGCTTTTGTTTATTAATTAGAAAATTTTACTATCCTCACCATTTAGCACTTATTAGCACATGATAGTGTTCCCTCAACATTAATTATTTTATTATTATTTTCATATGTGTAAGTTAAAGAGCACCAAATTTTTGACTTCGGCAACTAAAAAGTACCTAATTTTGGCATTTTCTAAATGTGATTTCCGTACTTTGCGTTGCTGGCGTAACAGAGCTAGTGCTACCGTAGACTGTCTACCTACGTCATCTCCTGAAGACATCCACTTGATTGGTGAAACTCGTGTAGAGGGGATTGTTACATTTCTGGTGTTTAGAAACAGAAACAGCATTTAGCTCGCACACGTTTCGACTTCTGAGGATTATTGTTCCTAGGCGTGTGACAGCTGGTTAACAGAAAAACAGAAGATAAATAGATTTTCAAACAGTGCCTGGTTTGGATTTATTCTACGCTAGAGAACCCAGTCCTACCTTTATTTGGTAAATAAGTTGAACAATAAGTGAAATATAAAAATAAACGACATTTCGATTGTGAGTATCCACAATCGTCTTCATATGATAACTGTTGACAACTCTTCTAGACGATGAAAGTTCGAACCTGTAACATCACGAAGAAACACTGTCAATCACATTCAAACCAACACTTTTCAACTAGTTCCCTCAATTATCTTCCTTCAAATATTATGGATAATTTTTTGTCTTTATGTATATGCACAAGCACTGGAGTAAAATTCTTAAAAACCTTTGAAAGCGACACCTGTGCGAAAGTGGAGAATTAAGCTGTAAAATATATTCTGAGTTTATCAAACTTTATCTGAGTTTTATCAAACTTTAAAAGTTACTGAGGGGTAAATAATTTTCTAGTTCGAAATAGTGCACAGCGTTCATTTTTCCAGTAACTTGGATGCGTCGAAACAGATTGCTAGTGAAATAATCTCCCTTGACATACGTCTTCTTCAAGAAAAGTGAAACCTAGGATTTTGGCATTGAATTCTACTTGGTAACTGTTCCCAAGCCTACACTTTCTCCAGATCTTCATTGAAATTAACACTTTTTGTGGGCGAGCATGCCCATTAGTGGCTTATATCAGCATCTAAATGTTTTTGGCAAAGCAATATACTTAATTTATTATATTATTCAATAGCCAATGACGTATGAAAAGGACTCATGACCTTGATCCTTGAGAAACACAATGGTTGATAACTATATCGATGGCTACTTGTAAGATGATCAAAGACCTTGGAAATATCAAGTGCAACTGCCCGAGTCTGTCTGTGTTTCTCGATTCAGACCAGTCTTAAAACAAAACATTTATGATCCAACGCCAAACAGGGCTGTTTTGACCTGCCATAGGTCTCATAAGCGGTGCTGACTGAATTATGAATACACTGTTAGACTCAACAGTCCTCTCTCAATTCTGGTTTTTGCTATGCACTAAAAGAAGCAGGGAAAAACAAGAGATAAATCTCGTTGAGTGCTATTATCCTGGCTTGGCTTTGCGATAGACCGCATTTGAGACTTAGCTTTCTGTGGGTACCATAGATGGCGTTTTCATAAAGGAAGGTATCATCGTCTTTTCCAAAGGGCTTGTTCTTTGAGGGTAGTTGTATCGAATAATTCATTCGTATTTCAGCTCAGAACTACTGTGGTAGGTCGTAATAGCGCTGTCTTGTGTTGAATCATGAATACTTTATTTTTGAGATCTGGTTTCAACTAGTTGCCTTGCAGTGGAAGCAGTCGATGTTGAAGCTTAGCTTTGCAATGGACCGCCTAAGAAGTCTCTTTTGGATCGAGTATTCTGCTGATACCATGTATGACGTCTTCTTTGGTAGGTGTCATCGCCTATTCTTATCCCTACTTGGTGACGAAGTAGATAAACGATTATGGTATTGAGCTAACACCAAGAAGTAATTCACTGAAAGTGGAAAGGCTGATTCCTATTCCATAATAGAAAATCAGTCAATATCACCACCAATATCCCAGATGGTAGGTAGGCTCACCGCAATCCATAAATTATGGTTCCCACATATTCGAATTAGACCAAGTGTTTTCTGCTATTAAGACTGAATTTCCTTGTGAATAATCTACTTCAAAATTGACATACCATGGTATATTGTATTCAATCTAACGAGGACCCCATTGATAGGCAGTCTATGACTACCTCAATCAGGTAAGTAAGCAACACAAATGCGTGGCACCATCTCATGACTGCAGGGTACTAACCACACTCACCAGCCAAACGACGCTTTACTTATCCTTTCCTGTAATCTGTATCCATCCAGGTCGGAATGAGCAGCTCTGCATCATTGGAAATATCATCCACGACAGCCATAATAGCATATTGAAGGGATTCTAGTTCATATTGATGTTGTTTGATGTTCAAGGTGCAAGATCTCCACAATGATGAACGCAACAACCTGAGGACATATGTATCTAACAATACATTAAATTCTATCATACAGGTCTTTTCGACTTTTGTTTGGGTCAATCATCGTTTGAACATGAGGGTATGCTGATCTACTAAGAGGAAGTTTACTTCTTCTCCGGCTGCATATTATGCTTCTGCTGCTTAAGATGTTGTGCTGATCAGCTGAGCTGATTAGCTCTTGCTCTTGATACGATGTTTCAGGGGTTCGTTTATTCGAACTCCCTCTCCACCGTAGACTCAGGGCCGGACTCTTTGGTTACCTCACAACATAACTAAAGAATAGCTAGGAAGAAGACGTACATCACGGTAGAACCCTGCTTCACCGTGAAAAGTCAAAAGAGTTACTCTGAGTGGGCTCAGAGTTATACATTCCGTTGGAATGGATACTAATACTTTAAGGTGAGGCATCAATCTCATCCCCACGGGTGATACTTCACACGGAAGGGGTACTCTCACGTCTACCGCTACATGAAGTTGCCAAATGGTTATGTCAATATCGAGCAGACGAAATAACTTGGAGAGGGGGCAGCTTCATGTCCACGGTAGAACTAAAAAGGTAAGGGGGCAAAAGAACTGCCACTGGCACAAGTCCCACAATGCAGAGTGACTTGACATCGACACGCTTGTGAGTGATTTAATGCAATCGCAAAAAAACAACAACGTTCAAATGTGGTAATAAGCAATTCCAATAGTTTCATATATGAATAAAAATATAAATATAACGATAACATTTTTTCATCATGAAGAGATCGAAAATAAGTTTATCTATAAATGTGAAGTTTTACCACAGGTTAACAGTTCGTTGATGCAATTAGATTTCAGATGTTTCACAAGACAAAATACGTGATCTCGATTTCGTATCTTTATGTTTGTTCTTACTATTACTAAAACCGACTACTATACAGTGTGGTCTATTAGGTTTGCAACAAATGAGATTTATCTTTATTATTTGCACAATCGTAATTTGATTGTCGAGTCGAGTCAACATGTGCTCTCGAAACATTACTTACAAATGTTGTAAATCCAAACAATTTATTCACTATGTATGTACAAACTGTACCAGCATCTTCCACCACAGTTGCATACCTAGATTTGAAAGTAAAATTCAATTTATTGAAGGAAATAAAATAGTTTGTTGTGAAAGTGACAAAAGTGCATCAGATGAAAAACAGGTGAGCTTATTACAACAAACTATATCCGAGCTTTCTAATGACGGACTCATGAAAGACAACTTCATTGAAAAGCTATATAAGGATAAGCAAATAATATTGAATGAGACATTAAAACTAGAAGCTGAAATGAGTGACTTAGATGAACAGTACAAAAACAAAATCCAAGAAATGGAATCTGAAATTACTTATCTGCAACAAAAAATAACGGATGGGAAAAAGAATACAACCACTATCAGTACACAAACAAAACCTGTTGGAAAAAAAAGCCAGTCAACTTCAACAGAATTTAATTCGACAAACCTCAGTGGCGCAGAGGAAAGGGGTCCTGAAACGGTGGAAAACCACTCGAAGATCTCAATTGATCAAGGCACACAAGTGAATTTACCTGCATCAACGGTTAAAACACACGGACATCAAATACAAAAGACAAGTGGTCAAGAGACAAGAGACAAGTGGTCAATGTAGAAACAGGGTAACTTTAGTATCAGGATCAAGGGGTAAAAATCTCATTGAACCTCTGACTCGTAAACAAGAAGGATCATTACTGATCCAATCTTTCATCAAAACAAACTGCAACGAAAACGCTCTGCTTGAAACTGCTCTCAGTGAATCAAAGAAAATGTCTACACCCGATGTACTTCTTTTTTGGCCAGATAAATTCAATTCTAACACAGTGAATAAACTTGAAAAGATAACTAACACCAATGTAATCATAATCTCAGAACCATATCGTTATGATAAAAAAACGTCAATGAATATATGTACAGAAATAATATGAACCTGAAAAAATATATTTTCCATCGTGGGCTGCAGAACATCACTCTCTTTGAATGTAATAATATACTAAGAAGAACAAATTACAATAAAAATAGATATACCGGTAATATAATACCGGTAAACTATTTCTTAGTGATGCATTACTAAGTTACATGAATACACTCGATCATTATCATAAATCAATTACTAAGGAAAGTAGCAGCAAAGAAAACAATCCTTATTTGATTTCCTTTCCTGGATTGGTACAGATGTCATCCCTTGAATCCTCGCCAATATCAGCGTCTGACGAAGAACGTCCAATAACATTATTTGAATAATTACAAAACTACAAAACCGATATCGAGGTACCAGAACTTTCCCATCGAAAACGTTTTTTAGACAAACGGAATTATTAGGTGACAGCGCGCTGTCTATTGTTTTACTGAACATACAATCTCTCCGAAATAAATTGGATGAGTTGTATATATTTCCGGAAAGTTTTTACTTTCCACAAATAGTAATATTAACTGAACACTGGCTCAAAAATGATGAGCCTATTTATTTACCAAACTATACTATTATTTCGAAATATAGTAGAAAAACAGCAACTCATGGCGGAACTATGATATTGGGAAAAACCTCTTCAAATGATAAATAAAAGTTTACCAACATCACCAAATTTGATTATATACTACAAGAAAAAGCATTCTGATTTTCCATAAGTTTCAGTAAGAAAATCAATTTGTACATATTATGCATTTACAGGTCACCGTTATCAGACCCTCATATTCTTATAAACGAATTGGAGTCAATTTTGAACGATCTCCCTATGAAATGCAAAATAATATTAACAGGTGATTTCAATATCAATTTCAATGATAAAGAGAGTTATATCACACAGTTACTAATTAACCTCTTGTCTGCTTTTGATTTGAAAGTGCATGTGAAATCGAATACCAGAATATTACAATACAGTACCACTGCTATAGATTACATATGCAGTAACTTAGATTCAAATCAAGTCACATGTTCGATTGTATGTGCAGGTCTCTCTGACCATGAGGCTGTTTTCTGCACAATAAGTAACATTGATTCAAAATGCAAAAGTGAAAAATATAAATATGGTAGGTTATATACTATATCCAACTATGAAAGGTTCTATTTGAAATGTCAGCAAACGAATTGGGAATCACCTACAACATTAAAAGAAAGATTCCAAGTTTTCCACAATAAATTTCTTGAAATCTTCAATTATACTTTTCCAATTCGAAAGATTAAAAACAAACATAAGAAAAAATGGCTCACAAAAGGAATAAAGAATTCTGTAAAAAATATGAGATCTCTGCATTATATCAGAAAATATAAAAATACAGATTCTTTTTATAACTACTACAATATGTACAGATCAGTATATCGAAAGTTGATGAAGTTAGCAAAGGATAATTATTATAAAAATCGCATTGACAAATCGCAAAACAAATCAAAGGATAGTTGAAAGATAGTAAATGATCTTGTAGGAAAAAACTCAAAAAGAAAGTAGTCGCAGTACATTTTGGTCGCAGATGAATTGACAAAAAATATACCCGTAATGTTAATGGAAACCTAATCTTGTATGACACTAATATTGATGAATTGAAAGAAACGTTACATACCATTAAAAATAAAACAACAACAGGATTTGATGACATTTCTATTAGGATCTTTGAAAATCTTCCAGATAATGCTCTGAACCAAATAGTATTTTTGATAAATGGATCCTTCAAAGAAGGCATATTTCCACAGTTTCTCAAAACATCAATTGTCATACCAATCTATAAAGATGGTGAAGTGAGCTCTCCTCGGAATTTTAGGTCCATTTCACCCATTCCTACGTTAGCCAAAATCATAGAAAAACTCGTTGAAAAAAGAATGTTTGACTTTTTGCAGGCGTGTGATATAT
>WOGN01010570.1:0-10351 GCA_015342105.1 Leptinotarsa texana | reverse complement strand
CCCTCATTAGTGTTTTTGTTTTACTGTGATTCATTTCAATTATTTGTTAGTTATTATTATGCTTACACTCAGATACTTGAGTTAACTTTTCTTTGTCATCATTTCTGTCGTTAGTTTCACCTTGCAAGTAAATAAAACCGAGTAATTATCATTCTGTGTTTTCTTCTTCAACTTATCACAGAATTAGTAACAACAATTAGGTAAGCATTGGCTGTCGCGGGCCAGATTGATGACAGTAAATCATTGGCTGTCGCGGGCCGGATTGATGACACTGGCGGGACGGATTTGGCCCGCCGGCCGTAGTTTGGAGACTCCTGATATATACTAATGTTATCAGAGATCCTGTTGCTGTTTCTACAAAATTTACATTGTACATAGATGACCTGAAAGTATTATCAAAGATAAGGCGGTTTTCTGATTAACAATGATTTGAGCAAATTACACGAAAATAAACTGCCATTGAACAATAGTCATTTGAATTTAAACAAATATGGCTTCATTAGATATGACCGAAACTGCGGAATATTATCATATGATCATCAAATAGTGCGATTTTCAACTCACTATAACTATTTGCCTCTAAATGTAATAAAACTCTAAAGTATGTTCTCCTCTCCCCACCTTTTCTGGACATCAAAACTTTTACTTCACTCCTATGTTCATAGCAGGTTTCAGCCATCATCTGGTGACTACAGCACAATGTACACAAGGCTATATAGGTAATAATTCAAAATAATTTCCTGAGGAATCTGGGAAATAGTAGTGCCTTTACTCTGGAAAACGCGATAATAGTCTTATTTGATATTTTTCAGAAATGTAAATGAACTGATTTACTTTTTTGGCAAGTGTTGAACTATATATTTATTTGGGAATTATATTTGAGAAAATTCAAGAACATACATTCAATGGAATTTATACTTCATGATAAAACATGTGATAACATTTCCCCCTACGACTGAAGATTCAATTCTCGAATATCGCAGATATACGAGGATCCCAAAGTCAAGCTTCAACATCCACCACCGAGCGAGATTCGTCCTCTATTTTTCATTGCAGCTTTTAGTGTAAGGCAACTAGATGCAGTTGTGATCCAACATCAGACAGCGCTTTTTCAACCCGCCAGGATCTCTCGAAAGGACAAGCCTGAAAGTAAAGGTAATGATATCTTTCCCTACGAAGATGTTATCTAGGGGATCGATAAATGGCTCAATTATCGAATATAAAAAAACCAGACTCCCCAAGACAGTCAGTTGCAAATCCATGTCCATTTTGTTACCTTTCAGTGTACATTGAACGCATTTGAGTTGTCCTTTCATACAGCTCAAGTTCAGGATGCAAAGATTACATTCTCGTGAAGAAAGTCGTCAGCAAATGATTCTGCTCAGATAATCTGAATGAAAAAGTTGATATCATGAGACAGCGGAGCACCACGAATGAGATCTATAGTTTACGACCTAAACAATATGGAATGATCTGTAATCGAAAAAACAAATCATCATTACCATCATGAAAGTCTTCAGAAACGGAGTAAAAAATACACAGAAACACAAATACAATGGTTGTTAAATTTTTGGGCCTCATTATTATTATTTCGACACGTTATTTATAAACCAAAAAATATGGGACAAACAAGTGGGGTGCTAATGACGGTTCTGAACCTCCCTACTCCCACTGCTCTTACACTGACTTTGACATTGAAAGTATCTGTCTATGACTTGACCTTGAAAATCAGGGGAATATGAGCGACGTCATAAGCCCTTGAGTAATGGCATGACCGTGAAAACTTTAAAATCATTTTGATGTAACTTCGAGACATCAGTTCGTCCACCGACTGGCATTTAACACTCGGATGACTCGGTGAGCGAACGGTCAAATCGAATATTTCGGAAACATGGATCTAGCGCGGCGGTGCGAGAAGGTACTTGCAGATGACGAGTATTTTTTGACACTGTGGTGGCGAGGTGGTTGACGTATTCGATTCAGTGTCGGGACATTACACGATCACCTTGACGATAGCGGTTATTCATTACTTGTAATGCGCAGAAACCTGAAATCGCGCGGCATTAGCTGGGTTGGTTGTTGATTTTTCGTCCGGTTTCTTCCGCACTTACCAATAAAGTAGTAGGTTCCCATGGGAGGAAAGGTGTATATGAAATGCACATCTCTGGAATATATTTATCATTTTGACTCCCGCCCCGGAGTATGTGTTTGTGGAGCTTATGAATACTTGGAATAGATTTTGTTTGTTCGGGTTATTCATTACTCCGTCTAGAATAACTATCTCCGTACTGACGAGGAGGTAGTACTCCCAAACCGGTCTATCAGTGGTCGTCCCAACTGAATGAAATAAATTTCAGCTTCTCATATATAGGAAATTACTTACGATGAATCTTCTAAATGGAAGACGTTGAACAGATGCCAGATGGTTTTACTTCAGCTTTCTGTGCGGCATTAGCTGAGTTATTTGTTGTTTTCCATCTGGTATCTGTCACACGAATCTACAAAGTCGTAGGTTCACATGAGAGGCAAGGATGAGATGTTTTGACCTAAACTTAGCATATCAAATGAACCTCTCCGGAATATATTCATCATTCTGACTCCCTACCCGAAGTATTTGTTCGTGGAGTTGCTTCCGGACTTTGTCTGCAGGTGGTGTAGTGGTGTATCCTAAATGACTACTTGGAATCAATTTTCTTTGCTCGGAATATTCAGACGGTTCACTCCGTCTGAAATGACCGTGCCGGTACTGACGAAGAGCTGGTACTCCAGAAGCGGTCTATCGGTGGTTGTCCAGACAGAATGAAATTAATTTCAGCTCTTCATATAGATACTTATGACGAAGTAAACGAAATTTGGAGCGATTTTATCCTAAAACGAAGATCATTATTAATAACATTCTTCAGAATTTCAAAAAAGGCAATAATGGTTCAACAAACACACAAATAATAATCGATGGATTCGTAGTTATTATTTTTATTATTTCGGTAAACAATTTTCGACCTTCAGAATGTGGGACGACCAGTAATCGTCCACATATTTTTCACATCAAAGATTTCAGATATGGATTAAAAATATCAGAAACGCAAATGTAATGATGCTTAGATTTTTGGTTTTATTATTATTATTATTTAAACAAGTAGTTCATGAATTGTAGTACAAATATTCCAAAAAAGGAAACGTTATTTATCATACCCATGAGAATTATTTTCAAATATGCAATAATGGTAAGTATCGGAACTAGAAAAATATTAAAAAAATTTAAAAACTATGAGAAATATTATCAGAAACGTATAAAACATGTAAATGAATTGTTTTATTATTATATTATGTTTAGGAACGTTATGTAAAACTTGCAAGATACAGGTTTTGGAGAAAAATATACTTTTGTATAATGTATAGAAATGAATTGTAACCCAAAAATGTGTGTAGTACAAAGTGTTCTCTGATGTTAGTCTGTTGCTATTTCGCCACTATCTATATTTTTCTTCAAGACGTAACCAAGTACAATCCATTTCTAAAGAGCTGTTCGAAATAGACTTCCCTCCGGATATAAGATTATACTCTGATTCTTCAAGTTTACGTCTCTCAGAGTGAATGAGGTTCATTGGCAATCATTCTCGTCTTCTTCCAGTCAACTTGATATTCACCGTCTGCTTTCAAAATGTGTTCAACAATTATAATCCTGTTAATTGTCTATTTCTGATATCATCTCGATATTTATTTTCACGCACTTTTAGTGTTCTCAAAGTTTCACCAATACAACATTCACCACAAGAATCTCATGAATGCATTTTTTTGTGTTTTCTTCTGTGTTGTTGGGTTTTGTATGTGTGATATAGATCTCAGTGTATTTGTTGTTTTGTAGGAAGTCTAACATAATATCTATTTCCAGATAGTCCTGGAATACGGTATAACGTTAGTTATGAAAGGCTACGAATACCCGATATCTCAGTCCATAAAAAATTAGGTACGGAAAAGGAATTGAAAGCAAGGTTGATGGCGAAATATAAAAATTTATTACGAATAAAACAGTAAAAATTAGTCTCAATAGCACTGTTATAGAGAACGAAAGCAATACCAAAAGTATATTCGATGTGAAATTGTTGGAAATTTGTTATCACTTCAAATATCAACGAATCCATTATTTCGGACACTAGTGTTCATTACGTGTTCGTGTTATCTGTTTTTTTCTAAAAAAATCTCTGCGTATCATATCTTATCGTAGTCGCGTTATTTATGTTTGTCTATTGGCGCTATTGAATCAGCTTATCGCTATTCAAAATGCTAGTTCCATGAAAATATGAAAACATTTAGATCTATACATGATTTTTAGTTACAATTTACTGAACCGTTCACGTTTTCCATTTATCTCTGATAAAACGAGGTAAATTAAATCGTACGTGCTGTAAAGTTTGCGATGGTTATTTATAATATTGTTGGTATTGATATTTTCTTTAGGGATGTAATTTCTGTACGTCATTGATACCAAGGTCAATAAATATAAATGTAGGTGTGACATATTACCGAGTATTACAACTCCTAAAATATGACTGCAACATATCTGGAGAAATATCAACTAGTGTTGAAACCGTTACTGATTTGGTATAGTGAGGGTCTGAAAAATAGAACTACATTACATTCATTTATAAATAAGGCACATAAATAGTCATATTATAAATAATGTAACAAGAATGGTGAGCTCTGATCATTGTTTTTTTAAGGAGTTCTAGTATCCCGAATGTCTGAAGTGATTGTATTTTTCCATTGTAAAATCGGTGTTAGATTTTTGCAGTTACAGTTGGTCACCCATTAATGAATATCATATTCATAACATCAAAAAAGTGCAAAACGATTTTTTTCGTCAACAATACCTTCGAAGGACTACCTATACATAAGATAATATTCGTAGAACTACAAAAGATAAGTATGTAGTCGCAGGTTGGAAACCCTACTTGAAACTTCAATTCAAATATTGCACTCTTCAATAAACTAACCTAAGTCTAAATTTGTTTACATATTTCTTCTAGGAGTAAAAAGCATACAGAAACATATACTGAGGATTTCCATCTTTAGCATAGAAAACACCTGTCATAGAGTTGCTCCTATTGGTGATAAATTCGATATGACAAAGCAGAATTCCAGTCTACTTTACACTCACTCAGATTATAAGTAATGAATCATATTAAAAATATCTCATCTGTTCCATTTCCAGCATTCTTTCATTACTTTTCTATATCGAAGTTATTTTAACATTTTCAGATGTGAATGCGTTTTGGTATATACTAGTAAGTTGGACGTAATCTATTACATAAAAATCTTGTCATGGTAATTGCAGTAGTAATACTTAGTCCTCCGAAACGACTCTACCGATGTTTTGTGTATATTTGGTAGATATGGTTGCCCTATCTATGAAGAGATGCTAGATGAACTAGAAATCATCCTTAGATATGTGCAATTAAATACATAATATGTACGAATATGAATTCATCAGACTTTAAATATTGCATAGAGGATATAACACAATGTATAGAATTTTGCAAACTGTTTAAAACACCAACATGGAATGTTTCCTCATTTACAAAAAAACACCTTCGACCATCGCTGGATACGACAGGGCTCGAGAGTGGGCTCTTACATTGTTCGCCGCTTTCACCATAACTTACTTCTACAGAATTTCACCTACTGGAAAATCTGTTAATACAAAACAGGAACTTGAAACATGGTTAGATGAGCCTTGGGAGAAACTGAATTTTCGGAAATTCACAGATCAACAACTGATCTGTCTGAAAGAATCTGTTTTTCCGTTAACCAACTGTCGCCCCCACGAACAACTCTCATAAGTCGAAATTTGTGCAAGCTAAAGACTAAGGAGATCTCACATTTTAACGTGTGATTCTTAACACGGTGCGAAAATGGGTCTTTTAATGTTTAGAGGTAAATGATTTGCATTTCAAATACCTGAGGTACTCGTATTAACATTAAATGTAATATAACCCCATGTTTAAAATTTAAGAATGCATTGTATATTTGATTCAACATTTTACAAAATTGTGACTTGCATTGGCACAAAAACTATAAAATAAATAATATTTAAGAAAATATTAGAGATTAAATTTGGAAATTGGATAATATAGGGTGTCTATTCTAAGTAAAAAAAAATTGTTATCGTCGTTTGTCAAAGATACGAACAAAAACAAGATTTCTCTGGAATGAATAAAACCATAAACGTGAAGAATGTCAGAATTCAGTTCGGTGTATTATTGAAGTTAGGCGATATTAAAATTTTCACTTTTTTATGTTTTAGTTACAAAAGTACAAAATAATCAATATATGAAGAACAGTGAGATATAGGTATAGGGAAATGCTTCATATAAGTAATTCAAATTTTGGATAAGAATTCAAAAATGGTATAATATATAGGGTGTCTTATTTAAATTATCAAGTTGATTCCATATGGATCTGACAAGAAATCACCTAACCCCTTGCGTCTCTCATGTGGACCTACGATTTTGTAGGAACATGTGG
The DNA here is from genome assembly GCA_015342105.1 of Leptinotarsa texana. Taxonomy (NCBI): domain Eukaryota; kingdom Metazoa; phylum Arthropoda; class Insecta; order Coleoptera; family Chrysomelidae; genus Leptinotarsa; species Leptinotarsa texana. The sequence goes on along the minus strand of WOGN01010570.1, from coordinate 3,826 downwards.
CAGATACCCGACGAATAGCCTAATGCTAATGCCGAGCAGCACCAAACCACCAGGCACCAGTGCAATGTCTCTCATTTGAATAATTCGTCACATGTTAGTTACTTGAAAAGCAGAAACTGATTTCACTTGGTCGGTACGACCAACTGATAGACCGGTTTCGGGATACTTGCCTGATCATCAGTACCAGACAGGCCACTTCACACGAAGTGCCCTGTCTGAGTATCCCGACCATACAAAATTATTTTCAGCTAGCCATAAACTCTATTTGCAGTTGATTTACTAGGATACCTAGTGCGCCACCTGTGTTTTACACCCGAACTTTGGACATGTAATGCACCTCTCCGGAATATCATTGTTATTCTAACTCCCGGAGTATGTATTTTTAAAGTTGTTTTCTGACTTTGTTTGCAGATGACACAGTGGACATCCTACTGAAACAATTGCAGATAGAGTTTATGACTAGCTAAAATTAATTTTGTTTGATCATAATATTCAGACGGTTCACTCCGTTTGAAATGACCTGTCCAGTACTGCTGATGGAACAAGTACCCCAAAACCGGTCTATCGGTTAGTCGTACCGGCCAAGTGAAATTAATTTCCGCCTTCCAAATGCAGGAATAACTTACGACGAATCTTACAAATGGATGACGTTTCATAGGTGCTTGAAGGTTTTACTTCAGCTTTCTGAGCAGCATCAGCTGGGTTAGTTGTTGTCTTTTAGTCGGGTTTTTGCCACACACACCTACAAAATCATAGGTCCACATGAGAGGCAAAGGGTAAGGTGTTTTTTACCTGAACTTTAGGTATGTAATGCACCTCTCCGGAATATTATCATTATTATGGCTTTCACTTCGGAGTATGTATTTGTGGAGTTGTTTCCTGGCTTTGTCTGCAGGTGCCGCAATGATAAATGAAACTTCCTGTTTTTATACAACTCGTATTTGGAATTAACGTTACTGCAATTTCGTCCTATACGGACATTTTCAAATGAACACAATATTCATTTGAAAATATCCGTAGAGCACTTTTCAACCCTTCATTTCATCTTGCAAATTTGCAGCAACGCTTAGTTTTCCCATTCAGCTCATTTGTAGATATATGGGCAAGTTTAAAACATACCACGCAAAAGATTTCTCGAGAGCGGCGTCAGGAGAGGTTAGGTTAGGTTAATCGGTTAGTTGTCATTATTGGCAGTTCACGTATGTGTGTTACCATAGTGAGATAATTAGAGAGTCTTTACTCGTTATTGAGGATTGATAAATGCTATTTTGACCAATAAATTACACCAAAAAAAAAGGTTGTCGAAAAAAATGTTGCAGCTATTAGTAAGTACCTGATAGATGGATGTTTGATATTGGCTTGTTTTAGGAACTTAAGATTCGTTTTGCGAGGTTTTGCCATATCGATAAAGTATAAAATAAGATGCCCTCTGACTGCTCAGGATATCTTTGATGCGTGAGTAGCTCCAATCACTTGCAAATGACAAACATATTCCTTCAAGCAGGCTTATCGGATGCAAGAAATATTTTACTCCGAATGATTGCGAGTCGTCGAGGAAATCTAAGAAAACAAATTGATTGAAAAATGTTATCAATGATGGTATGATGTAAAAAATATGATTGGTCAAAAAATGAATAATATTAAAAAAAATTGGCAAAATGGAGTAAGGAATGTAAAAAATATAGTAAAAATGATTTATAGAGAAATAAATTATTGTGACCTAAAATGAAAAGGAATAATTAAATAAATGGAATAATAAGTTTAGGTTAATAATATATAAGTAAAAAATTTAAATGATGATAAACCAGTTATCAATCGAAGACGATTGTGTATACTGACAATCGAATCACCGTGAAGTAGTTGATTTGGAATTTTTATTTTTATTTTCTTTTTTTGCATATTTTTTCATTATTCATCTTCATTCAATGAAATCACTGATAATCATATATGCTGTGTATAGGTACCAATATTTTACTTTTGAGCACGATTCTCTTAAAGGATGTAACTGACAAGTTTACTGTTTATTATATTAACGTACTTACATTACAACGACCGTTTCAGCTGAGAATCGCAACCCTGTAAGCAGAATACGCTCGGCTAGTGCTATCGATTTTGACACAAACTCTCTCTCCTTGATGCCAACCGTGCTGTTAAGTCTTTCTCATTTTTATTTCGGCCCTTCGAGGACCGAATTCGAAGATGGCAAGTGAAACTTGAATAAAATTGAAAATGTATTAATGGATACATTCCAATATAAATCCATTAATTATTCAATATTAGTTTCAACAAAGTTGAAGTATTGTATGATTTCAAACGAGATTCCAAAGAAGAATTTTATCCAGAGATTCAATTATACCTATTCTGTTGAGAAGAGAATATTTTGATGGCTTTAGAAAAACCAGAAGATAAAATTATTTGCTGAATTCTGGATCAGCTGGATATTAGGAATAATATCGATTCGATAAATTTAGGTTGTTAGTTCATTACTTATCCCAGAAACGCTAACCAATCCATAACTTGCCAAGGTTATGTTGCGCATCGAACACGTAACCGAACATTTGCCGAAAAACTAGTACCTACTAATACGTTATGTTAAAAAACTTTTTTCCCTACCTAGGGTTGAGATAAGAATTCATCTATTGATTGTATATATTCGATACAGACGATAAATTCTCCGGAGAAGTTCATATATTTTTTTAAATCATTAAAAATATGTGACGTGATTCATTCCAAATCGGGATACAAATACAGCATTTAAAAACAAGGTGAGGCGATAAATAATACTAACAGCTCTAGGTATCTAATTTACATCAGTTACAATATTCTCTTCGAAGATATATCTTACATTATACATCCTACCTATGCATTGACACTTATAGGATACCACATAGTGAACCGTTATCGTGTGTGATATCTAATTAATTAGGTTATTAAATTTTTCTATATAAATGTGTTTTTCAATTTTATTATATAGAATTGTAGTGAGACATGTTAATGATATAATTTTTTTCTGAATTAGTGTTAAAATGTACGGAAAACTGTTTTTATTATAAGTTTTGTCTGTAGGTACATGAACAGTTATCTGAGATGATAAGAAGGAGAATCGAAAACATTATTTATAATGTTCAAGATGAAAACTAGATAAGTAATCACTTTACGTTGTCCCAAATTAATGCCTTTTTAACATTTGTATTTGTTACTCTAAAATGCATGAATACATTCATTATTAAAGAACCGTTAGTTGATTGTTGTTTTTTCTCAGTTGAATTCACTAATAAAACAAGGACATGGTAAATTGTACAGGTTGTACTAGACGTCGATGGAAACTGCTTTCAATTATGGATTAAAATTTATTGGCGGGTATTTCTGACTACATGAGTCTCAATAACATTTCAAGATTGTTTTTCACTGTTCTAAACCAACCAAACATGCCAAAGTACCCCACAAAGAAACAAGCATTATACAGTGTGTAACATCGAACACTTAACAGAGCCGTTTTTGAATATGAAAAGTAAGATTTTTACAAAAAGCTCCTCGTCAATTTCTAATTAAAAGGGGACACCTTTTAGACTAATCAGATTTTTTGTAGTACGCACCCCCTCGGAGGGGTGCGTCCGACGATCCTTATTTAGATAGGGAAAGTAGGTCGAGTGGCACCTTGTTTTAAAGGTCTTTCGAATACCTTTACGACTCTGTTAAAAGAAAATTTTTGTAACGATTAGTTTTCGAAACAATTTGAAGATTTAAAGGTATTTTTATTGAGTTCAACTGGTACAATTTACGTTCAGAACTTTCATAAAAAAAATATATTTTTGCTTTTTATGAC
>WOGN01010569.1:0-10351 GCA_015342105.1 Leptinotarsa texana | reverse complement strand
CATAGTAGAGCATCAGCAACTGATCATTAGACAGAATTGATCTCAAATTACGTAATTGATAGGAAACAGAATTCCAGTGTTCTCCCCAGGAAATATATTCGTCTATATATAATCCAAGAAATAGGACGGTCTCATCAACTGTAAGTCTCCGAGATCAACTACACTAGCTTCTTTTTGTCTAATGTGAAGGCGTATACAATTTGTTTTATTTGTATTTAGATGAAGTGAGTTGGCTCTAAACCACTGAGCCATATCAAAGGAATTTTTTTACATTTCTGACGTATACAATATTCATCTCTATCTGATACAATAACTGATGTATCATCAGCGTAAACAATGATTGAGCTATCACATACCTTCACAATATCGTTGATATAAATGACACGACAGAAATGAGAGCTTCAGTTTCAGTTGACACGTCAAGAAGAGTACATTGATCACGTCACTGAAGATGACTGCCGAAGTTGCAGTTGAAACGTTTGTAGAAGAAGGCCATAGCCAAACCCAGAAACCAACCAAAACATTGACGTCAGCCATGAAAGCCTACATTCCTATAAATGGCAACCAACTTTGGTGGATGACATTATCTACCCTGGTTGTTCAAAATTAACAGTCACCCATAATGACATAAGGCGAAGTAAGTGATTGAAGCTCACCAACCAGGATTTTGCTAAGATGGTGGTCGATTGCTAGAAAAATGAAAAGCCTATATCTGGAGTGAGAATCAGTGAGAGATTCTCTTGAATTTCTTCACCGTTTCACTCCCAAACAACTTGTGATGATCTGTAGGTGCAGATTCGACACGTTCTGGATACTGGTTATAATAATAATAATAATAATAATAAATAGGTTTAGTTGGCCTTGAATATCGTGTGTGTCAAGTTTGTACATTAGCCTCCTCACTGGGACCCTGTCAAAAACCTTGGCAAAGATTGCTGGTGGTTGATCTAACTTTAACGAAACCATGTTGTTCTGGTGGTATGATTGCGTTTTTTGTTAAAAATTCTGACATATCTTCTACGATGATGAATTCCATTACTTTGGAAGGTATTGTGTGCCTATCGGGAATAATTGATAACAAGAAGGCTAATGAGTGTAGAAGCACGGAACATCAACACCATATAAAACTCAAGACCAGCTGTACGTTTTCAAATTCGTTAGAATCATGCAACCAGACCAAGAAATGAATCAACAAGAAAAAAATACTGGTAAAATATACCTGTGGAATCTTTTTAATGAGATTGTCTAAGAAAACAACCGAAGAACAACAGAACAGAGACGAACTCAGAATAAGCAATGAACATATAGAGACACTGGCTTACAGGAACTAGTCAATTTATAGACACCTAGAATAAGTCCGGAAAAATATGACAAATATCCAACAAAGCACCTATGGATTATTACTGAACAAATTAATTTTAAATCGTGTTGTGGACTAGTGTGCCAATCGACACACATGACAATACACGGATAATGTCCACTTCCGGAATAATTGTTCTGCAAGAATCTACAATGAACAAGATGAAATCGCAAAAGTACAGATGCTCTTCAGAGGAAGAGTCTCAAGTAATAAAGAAAAAAGTATCAAAAATAGATTGACAAATATCAGCTATGGGAAATGCTTCATTTTATGTGGGGGTGTTAATGAATCATTATATAGAAGTCTTTCCTCGAACTACTGGGTAGTGAAGTAGGCCGTGCTTAGAGTGTGATTAGAATCTTGAAAATACTTAGTTTGTGTTCTGAAAGGATGACATTGTCCGCCATTTTGATTTTTATGCGCACATATTGCATGGGGGATTTTCAACTCGTTGGATAGGGCAGGGAAGGGACTAGAACTCAAAATGTGTGCTTTAACTCCACTTTACTCCGGGGTGGGGACTAGTCAGTCGATTCCACTTTCAGATTATAAGTATGAATCTTCTAGTACTGTACATAATCACATGAGAGCGTAGCCCAAAAACAAAGCATTTGTGATTCAAATCCAGACGGCGTTGTTTCGTCCTGCCATAGGTTTCCTTAGTGATGCTAGGCTGAGCCACGAAGGTGTTGTTCAGAGTAAGTAAGTAAGCATGGATATTTCCCCTTTCGAAGACGCCATCTATGAGATTTATAGAAAACTAAAACCGTGAATATCCAATATGCCGCTTTTACTTAGGTTTCATGATATTTTGTACAAATTTTCCTTTTGACATGTAGGTACTTTATTTTGTTAAAATATATTGTTACACCCACGATCCATTTCTTTTTTGTTTTCAGGGAGGTTAAAATGAAAAAAATTGAGTTGGAAAATTTTAATTATTTGAAATTATTTAAATCTGAACTATTTGTAAGGTTGTTGTTAGTGTAGAGGACTTATGCGATATAAAATACACTGTGAAGTACAGTGTAAAGTGCACAAAAGTGAGTTTGACACTTCATCGTTTTGAATACTAGGTACTACCATATTTTCAAAAGTCAACATGCCGTTTGGTTAGGTTAAGAGTAAACAGTGTTGAACATTTTTTTTCATAATAGGTTAATAGTAAATAGCACATTTTCGACAAATTACCTCACAATCTTGTACTGAATTGTTATTATTTTAATACAGTATGTCTCAAATTAATAACATGATCCAAGACATATTTTTCAAAAAAAAACCTAACCCTACACATATATTTACCATTATTGAAGGAATTGTTATTTCAAATAAAGAAAGATCATCGTAATAACTTTTTTGAGTAAGGTTTACTAACACACAAAATAGGTTGTCTTGATTTCTTTGAATGTATTATCTCACAGTGGAAAACAGAAATAGCAAATCCAATTGAGAAATGTGGTAAAACAAAATTCGTTTTCTTGGAAAAATACAAGGCTGTTCGTTTTGATGGAAAAAAATATTTTTGCTATTAGTTCAAATTATCAAAAAATAATTACACTCAATGGGCATGCAGAGTCGTCTTACAGAAAAAACAATTTCAACCCCCCTGTCATTTTTCATAAAAAACTCACCATTTTTTCTCTCAAACTGACTGAATATTCTTGCCGATAGAAATTTCTCTCGTAACCACCACTTCACTTTCAACTATTTCAATCAAACTTCTCGATTACAAATAGCCGCCCCTCCTGATCGGCCCTGATATATAACCGAAACTTCCCCTCGCGAAAGAAGGGGCATCACCCACACGTTCTCAATGAAATCTCCGAGGGTGGGGAGGTTTGCGACAATCGCCCCCATTGGCGGCATATTCAACAAGCAGGTCCGGGATTGGCCGGTGTATTTTAGTTGTATTGATCGAGGCACCAGCGGGGCCCATCAATAATATACGCAGGACCGGATCGTTCGGGGAATACGTAGTTTTTTGGTGTTGTGACACGCGGCTGCTACGTTCATTCGGGGGAGTCGAACAGATTGAAAGTCGGTAGTCGAATCATCATGTTTCAGAGTCTTTTCTCTGAAAGTCCTCTGAAACAGCGCCGATTTTGATTATTTTGTTTTTTAGCTACAAATACCCACTTCGCTGAGTAATGTGTTAGTTGTCCCTTTATTCACTTATATCTAATCTTTTTTGTATTTAAATAAGTGTTCGTCACATTTTCAGAACCTTTTCGAAGTTTAAAGAACGCTCTAGAGAATCCTGAAATAATCAGAACTATTTTTGAGCCATTCAATAACTTTTCTCGACATTTTTGAGCTGGTCTAAAATATTCTAGGAAACTACTTTCAAATGAAAAGAGAAATGAAAATTTCTATGTTTTTTACCATTTTTATTTGTAACTAACGTTACTGCAGTTTCGTCCTATATGGACATTCTTAAACTTATACAATAAACAAATAGTTACAAGTTACAATAGTTAAAAGTAAAAGTGGTAAAAACATAGAAATTTTCATTTAGTTTTTCATTATGATCTCATACCACGAAGTAATGGCTACATCCATCAATTTATTGTTTCTGTGAAAATTTTCTGACCATTTCATGATGATTCTTTAATTTTATTTCATAAACGTTTCTATGATAAATTCATGAAACACTTTTACTACAACTGTATTGTGTTCACGGATCATCTAATATAATCAATTAGCATTTTGGAGGTAATTATAAAATACTAATGAAATAAAACTGTTGCAACACCATGGAATTATAAAACAACTTTGTTGGTTGGGTATGATATACCACCGCAGCTGATAGCGGATTTTTTTTGTCTTTCACAGATCTGAGGCTTTGTTGTATTCTCCTGGTGGGCTTGACTACAGTTTTTGTTTTAATATTCACTTAGATATTTTCGAATCTGTCTGTAACCTTGGCAATTTATGGTACAAATACACATGCAATGATTTGAGTTTCCTCCCCATTTTGACTTGTAGAAGTCCTCAGTTTCGTGGTCTTGTTGATCTCGGTTATACTATATCCATTCGATCTTAAAGCCACTCGAAAGGCTTCAATTCTTCCTATACGTGTTCTGATTCACATATTCTACGGGCACGTTCCATCATGGTGTTGATAATTTCCCGCTGTTGACCTGGATAGTGGCTCGAAAGTGCATGCAGATATCTGTCCGTATGTGTCGGTTTTCGGTACACTTTATATGTGAGTCTTGTGCCACGCCTTTCGACGAGTACAGCCTTGTTCCTGTTCACTATATATAATATATGATCTAGAAATAGGCTCAGTCTCTCCCTCTCATGTTTCCAGAAGACGTATCGTAGTCAAATATGATAGCCTATATGTTTTTTTGATGTTTAAGCTGTGTTTATGCAAAGTTTCATCTGACTCCGTTCATCAATTTACGCGTGAAAGAGCCACATACATACATACATCCATCCTCACAAACTTTCGCATTTATAATATGAGTTATGGATGTCGATGTTTACCTGAGTTTCTTCTTCTCGTTTGAAGTCAGCTTGACCTCACTCGAATTTACTTTTCGCTATATTGGTATGGGTGTTAATGTTCAGCTGAGTGTCTTCTTCTCGTTTAACATTTCCTATCCGTAAGGGTTTACAATAACTCTATGCTTTTCACGTATTTTTTTCCCATCCCTCATTTCCCACACCACACACAAATAACATATGTAACATACGTTGCTTCGTTGTATTGTACGATATTTATTTTCAATGTATTTCTCTTTCACTTCTGACTTGCATGTGAGCAAATAAATATTATTGTTAATATTATTATATAGGACTGTAATACTTTTATTTGAATTGGATGTGCTCGTGTATATAAAAATATTTATACATTTCTAATTCTAATAATACCGCTATTTTCAAAGAGTTATGTTAGTTCAATTTCAACCAAAATGTTCACACATTTCGTCAAATACTCCAGAGATCGCTGGAAAGGTATGAAAAAAATCGTTTATTCTTTCAAATTATTCACCATATTGCCAACATTCCTGACAGTCTCGTAAAACAATCAATTTCGGTGAATAATCAATCATAAAACAATCCCATATACATTCAGAACCACCACCCAGAAGCAAAAGTCATCAGCAACAATGCAAACCTCAGAGAAATCCTTCTACATCTTTAACACATTAAATGGTGAAAAGACGCAGAGGAGCATGACCATGTGTCTTAAGACGGCCACAATGTCCGAGTCCAGTATGTAAACTGCCGTATTTTCGGCCAGAAAGGACCGAAGGGTTGACTCATTTCCTGACCGACTTGATTAATGATGCCTAATAACTACGCTGCAACCACCAAACTGAATGTTTCGTATTAGTTTTGGAATTGTGTTTTTGACGCGTCTTATTTTTATACAGATGTGTCTGGGATCGGTGTTTGTCTGTGGGATTGGTATTTGTCAGTCATATTCATCTCAAATTCTTATTAATGATATTCGACTTTTCATTCTCCGTGTCTGGTTATTTTTCTCGAGACTGTTTTTTTTCCTTGTTCGATTAATGACCAATTTTTTTGTAGAAATTCATATTCAATATGGGATAAAGAAAATATCATTTCTCTAATTTCTACTAATATCATTATTTGTTACTATCGGTTTTGGTTTATTAAATCATTTTCAATTTCATTAGTTTGGACTTCTATTGTCTGATATTACATGAAATGATTTGAAGAGATTCCAAACCAAGTTACTTCACGACGTTTCGATTGTTAGTATGCACAAACGTCATCGGGTGATGACGAAAGATGACTATTCATGGGTCATTCGAGTACTTTCACTTATCTCCGCTTTCCTTTTTTCGCTCTACCGGTTTAGTGGGAGATGACCGTTTGGCGGGAGTTGGTAATTTTTCGTTTCATTATGGGTTTTCACATGTTGCGTATCTCTACGCTAGCTTGGCTGAATACATTGTTGGACAACCTGTATGCGGCTTCTTCGAATTTCCTCCTCAACCAATGTTTCTCACTTTGCATGATCTCAGATTGGACCACTCGATGTAAATGCAATTCTTGGAATCGCAGTCCGCGTTTGGTGGCTAGATGTTCGTGAGGCTGGTACGGATAGTGTTACCGGATCTGAAGCAGGTTCTGATGTTGTACTTGGATCCAATTCTTCTTACTCTTTTCGATAGTCTTCTGATGTAGGAAATGGCAAGCACTCATTCCTCTTTCAGTCGATTGATGGTGGATGGAGTCGTGAAGTCGTGAGTGGGTTTTCGGTATATAGATATTTCCCACATAGTGTTGATCATCTTCACCAATACGTCTAAAAATGGCCAATGTTGTGGACTTCCTTCTCCATTGTAAAAGTGATGGTAGGTCTTACGCTGTTGATGTGTTTCAGGAAGGCGTCTAGTTCATTATTTCCATGGTTCCATATAATGAAGGTGTCGTCAACGTATCTCAACCAGACACGAGGTTTTTTGTGGGCTTCTTCAATGCACAGAGTTTCAAACCACTCGCTATATATGTTGGCTATGCCAAATGAAACTGGCGATGTCATTGGCAGTCCCTCATCTTTTGTAAAGAATTCGTCCTTCAGTTGGAAATAACCGTTTTGCATACAGCATTCTAGTTATTCCATAATTACTTATATAGGTAAATTCGTTCTATCTTTCAGGTCCCCGTCTTCGGATAACTTCCTCTGTATGATTTTGGGGGCCTCTTCGATCGGAACGTTGGTGTAAAGGCTTTCCACGTAGACAGTGATTTGTTGATCTTCCTGTGTGACTTCAATTGTCCCTAGTAGTTCAACGAAATGCCTTGAATTCTTCACTAAAGATGATGTTTTTCCTTGTAATGGTTGCATTGAAGTGAACTGACGCATTTTGACAAACAAATTCTCAAATATACAATGATACAGTCAATGTCTTCTAGATAGTTGCAATAGGTACCAGACATAACAAAAATTTATCAGGTGTAGGCGTAACTGAGTCCTAAAATTATTAGTCAAGTCACTTCTATGGCTGAAGTGTCGGCAATGCGATTACCTCTACTCCTATGGTGCCCTTTAACCCATCTCAGGATAATGTTATTATCTACTGAGGCTTTGGTTGAATCTTAGTAGCACTCTAGTACTAGCCCTGAAGTAACACGTTGTCTGTTGTAGGCTAATAGGACTTGTCTACTATCAGTGCAGATTTTTATGTTTTTACCAGAAATTCCTTCCCTAGTTATTTTTTGTAGAGATTGCGATACCAGACAGTTCTGTTTGAACCACGCTGGCATTTTTCCCATTTCCCGCTTAATCCTTAGGCTTAGTGATCTGGTGTAAACTCCACATCCTGAGCCTTCTTTGTTTTTTTAGCCGTCTGTATATATACGTATTGCATTTGTAGCATCTGTTTTATTTGCATTTTGTAGGGTTTATTAAACACAAACCTGGGTTCAATCGCATCTCTGGCTTCCTCCATCAGACTTTGTCTTGTAATATGATTTTGCACTTTGATGGCGGCACATAAAATGAACACGCTATATTTGAATCTGATTCTCTTTCAATCTATCAAATAGTTGAGTTGATAACTCTGGAAATTAGGCCTACTCTGAATCAAGAAAAATAATTAATTAAATACAAATATACATATCAAAAATATATCATGATCAGAACAACTGTCAATCTATAATCTCTTCTATTATGAGCCACTAAAACCTATTGGATGCCTGAGATAGTTCTTTTTCATTTGGAAGAGATTATTCAACCACGACTCGATGAATACTGCATTCCAAAAATTTGAACGTATGTTTGTTTTTTCGTAAATTTATACCATATTGATTCATCAAATATCTCAGTGCAACTTTTTACTCCTACAAGATTTCGGTCATGGTTTCAAAATCGTCTTCTCTATTAACCTCTGGCTCATCAACGAAGTTTGATGAACGCCAAAGCTGAAAATATTTCGAGTAATATCAACAGAAAAACACATTAGTGAGGTAGAACAGGATATAATTCGTTTTAAAAGGGTTTCTAAATTAGCAGTTGATGATAGCACTAGCATTAGTAGTGATGCTCAGTCATTCTTCTTCACTCAAACGGATATGTGCAGTGAAAATTTCAGTGTGTGTGTGTGTGTGTGTGTATTGGAACAACCAAATTTGTGTCGAGGTGCTAATTTTAGCAAAATCAGTTCTACGATCATCAATATATTGTTGTCAGTTGGTTGTTCATTAGCCAGTTAGATGGTCTTGATTTGAACTAGTTTTCAGGTACAACTCTTCAAATTTTTCTGTAAGTATATTTCAGAGGTTCAATTATGGACAATAATGTCTTTACAGCCCCTCTATCTCTAGTAATACAGTAATTGGGTCAAGAAATATCACAAAAACTATTTTGCCAAACCAATATTCCTTAAGAAGCAAGGACCAATATTACTTCATTCAAAATGATCTCGATAATAATATAATAATGATTTGTTTGAGGTAACAGAATGAGCTGCTGAGCCTCATAGGAACTGAAAGTTAAAATTATTATTATCATTTCTGTATATCCAAGATTTATCTATTAGCAACCACTCAAAAACTCCAATATAACAGTATATCTGTTTTGAAATTTTCCGTGAAGTATTTGCATGCAAATTCAGAAATATCTGAAATACTTTTAACCGTGTTAGGAATCACACGTTAAAAGGTAAGACCTCGTTGGTCCTTAGCTCGCACAAGTTTCTCAACTTCTGAGAGTTGTCGTTCGTATGGGGGCGGCAGCTGATTAACGGAAAAACAGATTTTAAACAGAACAGATTAGCTTCACTTGTATGGTTGTTTGTAACCGACTCCTTTGTACTCGATTTTGACTAACTTCAAACAGAAATATTAATTTTAAAGTTTGTACACTTATCGAGAATCGGTGAGAATACAATAATTTCATAAATTTGTCTCATTATCCTTATCGGGATAGCCAGGATTAAATAATTTTGTCACAGAGCCTCTGAGAGCAATTGGCTTGAAATAGCAAGCCAAACTAAAAAGTCAAAAATAAATAACAGTTCAAAAAAACTAAACAAAACACGCTTCAATAGCAACACAAACTAAAAAATAATTCGAAACTAATTCAAGATTGTGTTCAGCATCGATAAATAAGTCCTATGGCTTGACATAACTAATGACTTTCAACAAGTCTGAAGTCACAACAAATGTATTTACAATCCTAAATATCCATTGTTATAAATACTTGGTTGGGAGCATCCGAAGCTTTTTCACAACAAAACTATTTTTTGTGAACAGATTGTGTTCAATATCCAAAATTAGTTTCGAAATATTTTTAATTTTTTAGTTACTATCAAAGCGTGATTTTTTAGTTTTTTCAGTCCATTATTTACCATTATTTACTTCGTAATATTAATAATTGTATTCACTTGTTTTTACTAGAATTCCGTAAATACTGGATTATAAATGGTATTTCAGGAAGTCGAATTAATTATCTATCTTTTGGGAGAAAAAAATGGTTGTCATTGTTGCGTGAGGAATCTATGAAATATTTAGTGTCGAGCCGTTTTTCGTCAATATGTGGATATAATACATTTTCCCAGTGGTCCCTATCATTCAAACCTACAATTCATCAAGAAAGAAAGCTACGAATTGTTCTACAATAAGCTCGTATGTCTATTTTAAAGTCCAGTCAGCAGATTCTTTCAGTTTTGTAATCAAACACGATGAATGAATGAAAACTACACATGCTGTAGTTTTTTGATGATGTTTTCACTGTTCGAATGTTTATACTGAAAAAAACGAGTGGGCGATAAAATAGTTATTATGTAACACGGCGTAATATACTGGGTGAATTTCACGAGAAAGAATTATTTTTAGAAGAAAAATAATAGGTTTCAAGATTTCCAAATGTTGGATGACTGCCATTCTACATAATCTAGTATAATTATTCCTATTAGAGGTGTGACTATATTCAAATGAGTTATTTCCTTTCCACCGCCTTTTTTGATTGATTGCTGGAAATGTTCTTAAGGTAACAAAGGACAA
>WOGN01010568.1:0-10352 GCA_015342105.1 Leptinotarsa texana | reverse complement strand
AAATAATTTGGCACTACCATTACTAAGTTTCATTTCATTTTGCATAGTCATATTAACTATATGAAAGCTGCAGAGACAAAATAGAGACAAATAAATCGATCTGAAATATATGCATGATAACCTTCGAACAGTTTACAAAAAACACAGATCGAATTAACCAATAGCAATGGCCGATGGCGAATAGCCAACTCGTTCGCAATTAGTTTTATGGTGTAAATGGGTCTTCAAAGCTGCCAACTGTCTCAAAATTCCACTCAACATTGTAATGGAGAATTATTAAAAATCATAAATAATAAATGCTATTATTCTCACATAGTATAAGCAAGCCCATGGACTGTAGGATTGTGACAAAGTATATTATGATACTTTACGTTATGATGTGTTACGTTATGATGAAGTACGATATGACGCGTTTCAGTTTTTACCGATTACGAATATGATCATTTGATATTAAAATATGTTTCAGCGTTATGACAGGGTACGTTATGAAAAAGTATGTTATGATGAAGTATATTATGATGGATTACATTATGAAACTGTACACTACGCCACAGTAAATTTTTATCTTCCAAGAGTACAAGTATGTGATCAATTGCAATTCATATCATTTGACGTTATGACAGAGTAAATTTCTATACATTACGATTTCTATCATGTACATTATGATGCATTAGGTATTCCCATTTGGGGTAACTGTCAGACTGTCAGATTGTTTTGTGGAATTATATTCAACATGGTTTTCTGAGTCACTGAGGTCACTTTCCCAATTCTCTGATTTTCTGGGATTATGCTTTTTATTTGTACAATCGATTTTGATTACATTTTCAGGAATATTTTCCTTACCTTTGAAGTACCTGTTAGCTCCCGTCTTTCCATAGTTTTCGTCATAAATTTTCGTCATACACTGAGATCGTCTTAATTGTATGAGTAGCAGGTAGAAGGACTCATGACTCATGACTTTTCCCTTTCAACTATTATGTATTCCTTTTTTTCCAAAATTTCTTTGTTTCCAGAAAACTGCGAATTTTCAAACTGACAGTTCAGTGAAACAATTAAAAGCAGCAGTTTTGTTATGCAATCAAAACTATACATTCTGCATTGCTCATGAACTCTTGGCTTTGACTCCCCGTATTTCCGAGAATGCAATAATTGTAATTGGGAAACATGTGTTACTATTATATCATTACATTTTCCTCTGGGAGATTATCCCACTGAGCTTTTACGAATCAATTTTAGTCATCGATAATATATTCACAGAGTCGCTATTAGTACCAGTAATAGATTCATAAAGCAAGCTCAAACAAAACTGATGTTATATATTACGTAGACAGGCAAATGCAAATCACAGCAGCATCTTTTTATTCTGAACATTATTGCCAGTTGAATGAATATATTTTGCTCCATATCACCAACTCGATGAACTCAATATCAAAATAGAATGTATGATATTTATGATAAAATGTATGATAAAATATTATTCATGATATACAATATTTCCTGAGAATCAATAGAATTAGTTCTACATATCTTTCAAAATATCAAATATACCATCAGCTTTATATATTATATAACATCGACAATATCGACCGCTATTCATGGCGGATAATGAAGCAGTCGTAAGAACTTGAGTATGAATTTTTCAGTATATGAAAAAGTATCTATGTAATAATAAATAGGAGTGTACAAGATTTGGAAAGTTGTTAACAAACTTTTTGAAAACTTCACCACAATCTACACTACATCAAAGCAAGCAACTAAACATATTTGTTTTCAAAATATGTATTTTCTAATCTGAAGAAATGAACTTTGAACGTTCAAGCTAGCCTCGAATATACCTACACAGTAGGTTGAATGGACTGACGCCTATCAGAAAACAACTATTCTCCTGACTAATACCACGAAGGGCATTGGTGCAGGGCATCAGTGCAGGAATCTTCACAGAAAATTTCCTACATATTCGATTAACAGTACAACTGAAAGAGTCGACGTTCAATTTTGGAACGGGCACACTTGCAGACCGGTTTGGAGCTCATTAGCCACTCATCAGTGCAAGATAGTAGCTATCATCTACCTGAAATCAATGATACTCCATAATTGAAAATCGGAATTCCTTCAGAATATTTCATTTCTCTTCCTAAGTTGGAGCGAACAACAAAATGTCACTTCATCTAGTGAACGAGGTACTTACCAACTGCATATCCGTAATTTGCCCGATTTCTCTGAATAAGAAAGAAATACTTTCTCATTAGTCAGTGAGCTATGCATGAACTTTTAAACTTCATTTCTTCAGATTTGTTAACTGCCAGTCTTCAAGCATAGCCCACTGACTAATAAGAAAGTTTTACTTCCTTATTCAGAGGAATCGGGCAAATTACGGACATGCAGTTGGTTAGTACCTCGTCCACTAGATGGAGTGACATTTTGTTGTTCGCTCCAACTCTCTGATTTCCAATATAATAATTGACTTTTGGTCAATCTTGCACTGATGAGTGGCTAATGAGCCCGAAACCGGTCTACACGTGTGCCCGTTACAAAATTTAAGGTCGACTCTTTCAGTTGTATTGCCAATTGCATATGCAGGAAATTTTCTGTGACGATTCCTCCACTGACGCCTGTCGGATATAATATAACCCCCTTCGTGTTATTAGCGAGAGGAGTAGTTGTTTTCTCATAGGCGTCAGTCCTTTCAACCTACTGTGTATGTATATTCGAGACTGGCTTGAACGTTCAAAGTTCATTTCTTCAGACTTTTTTACTTTCAGTCTTCAAGCACATCCCACTGACTAATAAGAAAATATATATTTTCTAGTATGTATGTACTCGATAATGTCTTCAAACACAGTTTGATTTCTGGAATTTTATTTCCAACACTCGAATTAATATGATAAGTATTCGTTGAAATTCATTCAACTCTCGCATTTTTTTGAATAAAGTATTATTAGAATTTCAAATATCTAAAGCTTCTGATCTTTGGAAGAATCTGAAAGTTTTTGGGAAAGAAAGTTTTTGGCTTTCTACTACTCCATCTTGATACAGAAAAGAAGGATGAGGGAATCTTCCAAAGAAAGGAAGGAAGTAAAAAAAAATATAATCCCTTCAATTCAAATCTGAAAGTCTATATCAAAAAAAGACTGCTATTCCTGCTCAAAAATCTGTTGGGAAAGAACAATTTTTTCCTCAGGCAATTCTACCTTGTAGTGAAACCAGTCTGAGAATGTTGAAAGTTTTATCAATTATCTATTGTAATGATGAACTTCATGCGAAAAAGAAAATATAGTCGTTGCGAACTTAGCGAAACAATCAAAATTGGTTGGTGAATGATTGATTGCTGTAGAAATATTGTCTTTGTTTTGATTTCAGGAAGGTGCAAGTGATATTCAGTTTTGTCTTTCTTTTTGCTATCGTCAAGGCCCTTGAAAATGATGAAAATTGCAAGTGTTTCGAAGAATTCCATCCTGAGAGGGAAGGCGATTATTGGATTTGCAGGGGCGATAAGCATTCCAGAATATTCAATTGTGGGGAAGAAAAACCGCCATTGTGCAGGTGCTACAATAAAGGAAGAGAAGTGATCTTGGATATCGGAGAGACCAACTGTGCAGATGTCGAGATGCACTATGATTTACTCTACTGCGAGCCAAGAAGCGAGTGGGAGTCATATTACAATGATCATCCCTACAGGAGAATTTTGTACTTCACTCCTAGAAATAAAATCCTTTAATCACGTTTTTTTTTCCTTTTTAGTTATCGTGAAGTCGAAAAATTAATATGAAATATACAAAATCGTTCATACGTCGACAAAGACGTTATTCCTAATTTAAAATATCAAACGACAATTCCCAAAGTACAATCAAATAATTTCAAATTACGAACGTTAGACCTAATTCCACTTTTATTGAACATATAATTTGTTATTTTTTTAACGCAATTTGAAATTAAATAAAATTGGTATTGTAGTTCTTGGGTGGGAAAAGTAAATGTCATTTGTGAATAGCTATATTACTTTGGAGGTTACTGTCGACACATAAGTTGTATAATTTGTACAGTTACCTGTACTATTTCATTTCATATCAATGTACTATCTTTATAAAAAACAATCTTCTCCAAATTCTTGCTGTACAAATGAAAAATAACACGACGGTTTTTTTTATTATTAATCAAAAGTCATTTTTCGTCAAGAAATTTACAATTTTCATATCAGTTTTTCATATCAGTTTTCCAAAATCTGCAAAAAAGCGTCATGAAGACCTTCATACAAATGTAAACAGGACAAACCTGTTAGATCACTCTGGTAAGTAACTGCGTATATTAGTCGACTAATTTCTTTCAGATTGTGAAAGATGGAAATCTCCAAAAAGATCGATAAAAAACACAGTTCAACATTCTCTCAAATTCTTGATGTAGTTGTAAAATATTTCAAAGAGTGAAACAAATTTCCATTAAATTTTATTCAAAATACACATATTTGCTCAATGCATAACAATATTAACAAAATATAATATATACGAAGTCACTTCGAATGGCATAAAAACTGAATAGTTACCGAACGTCGGCAGTTTCTTTGTATATCATGGGCGGCGTGGTATGATTCACGAAGTCTAATCATTATTTATATGTGGGAGTTTTTATATGGTGATAACTAGTTAATTTATCAGACCCAATACATTAGTCTTTTATTAAGCTGTTCTGTAGAAACTATATTCCACAATTCTACCTCCTGATCAACAATTTGATAACAAAACACAAGGGAAAAGATAAATACATTTACGTTATGAATTCGACTTTATTAGACACAAAATATCACTGTCCGATATATCGAGAAAAAATTACTAAATATTAATTTAGCGATATACAAGGTGATTATCAGACCTGCGGTAAAAATTCAGGGGACTATTCCTCGGACTACTGTCCTTCGATGATTTCCGGTAGGGCGCTTTGTTTGGAAGATACGAAGCGAAATGGAATTTCGACAATAACAATTTATTACCAAAAATCACATGCAGATAATGTTTCTTAATCTATATGAACTGTTGAAAATGACTACCTACTGCACGGATGCAAGAATCAAATCTTCTCCTCATCGACTCCCAAACTCTTTCGAAAAACCAAGATCGTTTTAGATTGCGTTACACCCAGCAATTATACGATTTGTCGAATCTTCCACATTTCCCACTGGAATAGTATGAACCAACGAATTGAGGTGGCCTCATAGGAAATAATCCAGCGTCCGGTAATCGAGCAAGCCATAAGTGAGGTCCACCTCGACCAATCCTCGACTTTAAAGATTAGACACAGAAAATCTACGTCTAATAGACAAAATCAATCAGTTTCAGCCTATTCAACAAATACAAATGATCACTTGCAAAACATACTGTTCAAATTGAATATCTGCAGCCGTTTGTAGTAATCGGAATGTTGTTAATAGGTACCACCGGAATTGTTAGATTTTTTATTTTGGTAGGTTCAGTCTAGTATGTTATACTTTGATTTTGTCTACGTTGATGATTTCAAAATTATCAAAATTGTTATTTTCGAAATTATTTTTCACCCTGTATTTTCGAAACAAAACGCACTATAAAAAATCATCAGGAAACAAAATATCCGTGATATTATTGCTAATGCAGTCATGACATAAAACAGTTTGACATGTGACATATTAACAGTTTTATATTCATTTAAAAAATTCTGCAAACAGTTCATTCGAATAAATGTTTAAATTGTTCATTATTCACTGCCTATGAAGTTTGCTTCATTTTTTTCCTACGAGATGTTACTGGAGAATTTCCTTGCAAGCACATCTTTTTCTATCCGCGAGTTCGGAAATAATTACATGTGTCACGTATTTCCTCAAAAACATCCAGTGGGCTCTGAGGAATAACTTTTGCCTGTCTACCGGTCTGGAATATTGTCAAATCCGAATGAGTTTCCAACTAACAAAAGGCTCGGGCAAGATTAGGCAACTCTTCATCACGACGAGCTGGTTTGACAGTGACTGAATGAAAATTATCCAAACCATTGGATAGATATACGTGGTTCCTTCGAATGACCCGCTGCGTTACCTGATATTACACCCTTGATGATTTCTGTGAAGAACTGAGGTTCACGTCACACAACCGCAGTCTACTCCAGAGCTCATGGTTAGATCAAGAGGTGCTCCTAACGAAATAACCGAAACATTCCATAATCAAATCGTAAACAAACTTCTTCATCGTCTAAAAGTGGGGTTGACTAATTTAAACATTTACTGGAATAAACTGAAGTGAACTTTTTTTTTTAATTTTGACATTCATCGTTTGTTCGAATCCCTGAAACTAATATAAAACTTCTAATTAGTCAAGAACGACTGAACGGCTGAGCGGGATTCCAAAAATAATAAAATGGTAAATGTAGAATTGAAATACCTATCAAACGAATTATCTCTGGACTTCCTTTCTATTTGAAAAAAATTGTTGTGCCTTTTGGCGACAAGTGATGCAACAAATTTAATTTTTTATGAGAAATATCGGAGTTTTTCATCGACTTATCTGAGGATTTCATCTTCCACAATCTGTTAGAAAAATAGATATTGTAAATAAAAAAAATCCATTCATATATAATATATCACATTCACGATTGAATATGTTTACTATAGATACCAGGTTTTATTTTCTGTCTAACCACAAACAGTAGGACAGAAAATACAAATAATTTTTTAGTGGTCACCTACAAAAAATAATCAAATTTTAGTACTGTAAACGTATTATACCGTAAAATTATTGAAAGATGATGATATGAAAATTTCGAAAAGGGATAAAACAGTTATTGGGAACCTCAAAACAATCAAAACACACTTAATTTGAGAAAAATCTTTGTTTGAAGGTGGTTAACAATGTTTCGTGGTGCATTTCA
Organism: Leptinotarsa texana; assembly: GCA_015342105.1. Classification (NCBI taxonomy): domain Eukaryota; kingdom Metazoa; phylum Arthropoda; class Insecta; order Coleoptera; family Chrysomelidae; genus Leptinotarsa; species Leptinotarsa texana. The sequence goes on along the minus strand of WOGN01010568.1, from coordinate 3,467 downwards.
TCAGTTGGGGCTTCAATTATCAAATTTGATATAAATTGATTTGAAATCCCTGAAATAATCTGTGAACAATCAAAAAGAGTGGCTGGAAAATAACAATATTGCAAAAAGATGAGACTACAACAAAAAAATAGAAATAAAAAATTGAACTATAAAAACGAGATAAAAATTAAAAGATTCCAAACCAAGTTACTACACGACGTTTCGATTGTTAGTATTCACAATCGTCTTCGGATGACAACTGAACTTATTCCTCCTAAATATGACTATTTATAGGTCATTCGAGTGCTTTCACCTATCCACTCTTCCCTCTCTCTGCTTCATCGGTTTTAGCGGAAACTGACCGTTTGACGGCAGTAGGTCACTGGAACAAGCGGTACAAGTCAAGTTATCACCTGGAGAATATTGTGGATACTAACAATCGAAACGTCATGTAGTAAGTTGGTTAGGAATCTTCTGACTTTATATTTTTCATTTCTTGTTAATAATTTTTATTGTTTTTTATTCTCATCCCATGTTTATATCGATGAATTTTTTATTTTTTTTGATGGTGCTTGTGTTTTATTTCATTGTAATTCAAGGTTTTTTGCTTAATATAATTGTTATTTTTCAGCTAATATTTTAAATTTTTTACAAATCCCCTCAGGGATTTCAAATCAATTTATATCATATTAAACAATGGAAGTCCGAACTATCGAGATGAGAAAAATCTATTGTTGTCCACAGCATATTTTGTAAAAATTGTTATATCCATTATATTGGGACAACTTCTAGAACACCATATTTTCATTTTGTTGTGCTGAAGAAGTCGCCGTTCGGACACGAATTCCCAAAAAATTGTATAACAAGAACTATAACAAACAAGGACCCCTTACCCCATCCAGAACAAAATAGCTCTTACTTTATAAATGTTGCAGCATATAATTTCGAAAACTTAAAATGAAAATTTATCAAGTGAGTTTCAGAATATAATCAACTTTTATAACTTCTCTTCATACAGTTAAAATCTTGAAGTTGCGATCGAAAACAAAAAACCACAGAATTTCGATTAGAAATTCAACTGATAATTGTTGAAAAGTTACTTTCTACATGCTAATTTGTTAATAATTTATCATTTATCAATATCCATTGTATCCAATTCCGTATTCAAGGTTCGGATCCCACATTGCCGAACGAATGAAATTCATAAAATCCTACGGGTACAAGTGTTATATTTTCTTTTCAATCGCCACCTCTCAGAAAAAGGCCAGATTAACACTTACACTATGCTCTCACATCAAAACTGTAACAGATTTCTCGACGTGAATTTCGCCAACCACTTTGGCGCCAAAAAGGGTTGTGGGAGCAGTGTTTGTGTTGGTGACATTGTTATAGAGAAAATAGTTTTTACTCCTAGAGTTTTCAAAAAGGCATATGCCTCAAAATCTAAAATTGTTGTCTTTTGATGTTTCTAAGCTCTCATTATCCAAGTAATCTACTGAATGCCCTGTACACGTTACATCTCTATGAAGGATCAAATCCCAATCCATAAATTAAATTAATTTATTTCAACTGTCAAAATGTATGATGATTTACATTTGGGAATATATTTTTCCCCAATTATTTCCATTAATTGAAAGGCAAATATCCAGAATGAAATTGTTTATTTTGTTATTCACATACAAAAATGAATGTGCGTATAATTATATCCAATGGCATATTTTCTGAATAAAATGACTAAACAGTATTTATCAATAGCAGCATATCAGTTGAATGGAATATTTTCCATCGGATCTGAAATAATAACATTAAAGGCATTCAATAAATTTGCATTTGTAAAATTAGCAGCTACTACGCAATGTGATGATATGGTGTGTTTTAACCTCACATGGATTATTGCCACAACGTTTCGGCAAAGTATCATTTGCATCATCTGGTGATATCTGGAGTTTCGAATTGACTAGTTTGAAAAACAATATTTTAAAAATGATTTGGAAAGAGGCAGCTCAATTTTTTTCATTGCGAAGACGAAATGGAAGAATATTAAACTATTTTTTTTTTGGTCAAAAGTTATAAAATCTACGAGTTTGTGACTAATTATACTTCTCGGAAGTTTATATCATGTAATGACTTTCCGTGAACTTTTCAGTTTGCTTTTATTTCATTTGCGGGTAGATTCTCTGTTAATATAAATTTCTCTACTTTCAAAATTGTAAAAGATTGGAAACCTAGAGAACCTTAACGAATATTGACTTCTACACAAAAAAATGTGTTGATCTGGTGTAAACTGCTGATGCTAAGTTATTCAGTTTTCAACATTGACTTGCAGTGCATTTATTTATTTATTCTCAATGGAATAAAAAACGGGACAAATCCAAAAAGGGTATTCATAAATGATGAGGTAAAAATAACAATAAATGATTTGATTGTTATAAATAAAATGCAATATCGTGTAAGAACAGTTATCAATCATACAGTTAATCATACAAATGGTATCATACAGAGGTACATTAATCAAAGGTTGATTCAATATAGAACTGCTGTCAAAAAATCATTTATTATTTTATATAGGAACTTAATATCAGCTATTTGGAGTCAATCCGCCAAAGAAATCAGAATGAGTTATATTTCAATTTTTAATGGATCTTTGACATTATGAAATACTTTTTTATTGATGCAGGTGACGAATTTACAGAGCGTCCCAAATAACTGAAGCAGAACTGAGCTGGCTAATTACATACGCTATGTGAGTTAGTATTACGGAAGAAATCCAAGAGCTTTGTTGCAGTATATTTAATATGCGTATTATGACTTCAGATGTTTTCTTTAGTTGCTGTCTGTTTATGTGATATTGGTGGTGGTAAATATTTTAGTTTCTTGTAAATGTGATAGAGTGGCATTTTTCAAGATTGAGAAATAAAGAGTGTTTCTAGAATTTCACAAGATTGTTGATGTTGTTCTCAAGAAGTGAATGATTGGAACGTGTCACAGTATGGAATACTTTCAGGTCGTAAGCATACATTAAAAAAATCATAGTAGAGAGGTCCCAGATGAGAGCCTTGAGGGACTTCGGAAGTAATATTGAATAATCCAGAACTAAATTTTTTCAGAGTGACTGTCTGACACCTATTTGACTGAAACCATCTCAGCAAATCACCGTGTACACCGATTTCCGCCAGCTTGTCGAGTAAAGTTGCATGATTTATCTTGTCGAATGCTCTACTGAAATCGGTATAGATGGCATCAACATGGTAGCCTTCATTCATGCTCTCCAAGAGATATTCAGTTTAGATAAATAAATTGGTTTCAATCGAGCGATCTTTTTCAAATCCATGCTGTTCATTATTGATTGAGGATCCAACATCAAAGTATATATAGACAGAAATGATTGATTCGAGAAGTTTGGAAATTGAACAGTTTCGACATAGGGCGATAGTTTTCAAACAATAACTTATTACCACTTTTGAAGATGGGAACTACAAGTCTAGTTT
>WOGN01010567.1:0-10352 GCA_015342105.1 Leptinotarsa texana | reverse complement strand
TTTATGTTTCCGCCATTCAGTAATGTCCACTTCCAATAAATCACCAGTCTATCTGCGCGAAGTGCCAAAGTTTTATAGTCAATTTCACTGTAATACAAAGATTGTCCACAAAGCGCTCACAAATTTATTTTAAAAATCCACTTCTAACACCAACTGAACGAATTAAAGCACTAGCTGTCTTAAACTAATTTATTTTTACAATATTTCCGTAACTAATTTATTTACACACGCTTATCTGCCCAATGTGTTAACAGCTTTCTCAATACAGACTAACTCGAACAGAGGCTGGCGGCCGTTTTATATTGCGGCAACGAACATTGCCGATCCTTTCTCGTCATTTCGACACAATTCCAGGTTACTCGCGTAGGCTCCGCGGATACATTCTTGATGAGTCATGTGTTTTCTCGCTCTGTCAGGGCCGGCGTCAGATTTATTACAATACGGTGGTATCAACTTGAGGGGTGTTTGGCACACGGCCCTCGACAAATTATAACAATAATATAATGGTACATCCGGTATGACAATTAATCGGAATGTGAAGTGTTCATCACACTGCCCTTGTTAAACAAAATCAGTATATCAATATGAAGGGTGTTCAGCATACGGCCTTCTTCAAAATACTGAGGCGGAGCTGGACCTGGAACTGATACTAAAGTTCAACTGAACTCCTGGACTCCTTGGTAGATGCTCTCGAGATTATTTGAAATAAAGTTCTATGGTGGTGTCCGGTGATGGGAGAGTTGTGCCCTCCATCGGTGGTATGGTGTATCAACAAACAACGTATGATTTTCAAATCTCATTGACGATCGGCATAGTATAGTTTCCTATCGCTGTAGAGTGGCAATTCGCATGGGCGACCTGGGATTTCTATTGCGATAGAGTGGCAATTTGATCGAGGAAGGTATCCATTCAGTTGAGGTTGAATAAATAATGGAGCAATAATATAAACAGAAAATACAAAGCTGAATCTACCTGACGTACTACTGGGGAAAATTGTAACTTCGTTACAAGTTCATTCAGATGTATACACTCCATATCATAAAAAAATTTACCAATAAGTATTTGATCTAGTTTCCAAATTATGGTATATTGAAAGGTATATGTTATTTCGTTCCCAAATGGAGAAATACTTGTTGTTAGAAGTGAATATGTCAACCGATAATAACTCGCAAATCAACATTTGCAATCCATTCACAAAATATCAGACTGCCTGAGGACCTCTTCGATCATATTCATGCTGAAATCGTTGCCATTGATTTGAGAAGATATTGGTAGGAACCAACCTCACACATAAATCCATCAAAATGTGACTTTGTTGTGTGTTTTCGTATATTTGTATCCAAGTGACTATGGAAAAACTTGACTTCCACTCACACACGACTAAGTTTGAAGTTAGCTTCCAAAGAAACACTCTCAATGAGTTAACTCAACAAACTGTATCTATTCTGGATTTATGTTAACACTGGCCTAGGTAACAATTTTTTTTCAAACAAAACACAAGCACTACAGAAAATTCCTTGAGGAGTTCTGAGATCGGTGCCTGTGCAAAAGTAGCGATTCACATTGGATTTGAATCGCTGGAGATTGAATTCATTTGGAAAAACATTTTGAGGAAGTTCATTCCACTTAATCGTCATTCTCTGAATGAAAGAGTTCTCAAACAGTGAAGTTCAAGATGCACTGAGTTGAACCTCAAAACGATGAGTAGCCAGTCTGTGACGTATTTCTGATATGTACCGCTCATGAGCGGCTTCTGTATCCGATTACGGAGAAACACACATTCATTTGAATCATCCCAGAAACAAAAACCTTCTGATATCGCAATTATGTTTCGATGTCTCAGCTTCCAATAACCGACGGCGGCTCGACAAAATATTTTTCATCGGTTGATTAATTCTTACACGGCCTTCCTGGTTAGGGCGACTCTCTCGACGTTTTTTTTACTTGATGAAGAATCTGTAAAGCAGAATTGCCTGCCTTTCATTGTTTCAACTCTCATGCCTTCACCTGAGACTCATCTTTTAAGGGATGGTTATTCAGGGATAAGTGAAAAACGGCATTTCTTGAAATTTAAAGAAAAATCTGCAGTAGGAAGTGCCTCTAGTACACGTCGAAGGTTATCGAAATCCTTTTCCGAAGTCGCACTAGGGATCAAAATGTCGCCGAAGGCAATTGAATCCTATAGATTACTGAGAACAAAGTCAACCGCTCTCTGAAATACAGCCGGTGCATTGGCAAACCCAAACGGCATCCTCAGATAATCAAAGCAACCGTCCGCGCACCGTGATGAATGCATTCTTATGAATGAATCTCTCTTCGATCGGTATCTGATGGAAACCGAGAGCCATATCCCAAAATGTGAAGTAACGTCCCTTACCCAGTTTGTCCAATGGGTCTTCAATTGTGTAGCAGTTAATTCCGCAAAAATCTACGCACATTCGGAAGCACAGGACTGGCAAACGTTGATTCACTTGATCTTATAATGTTATTCCTCATCAAATCTTATTTATTTCTCGAACTGCCGCCTTTTACTGATATCCAGGTGGAAGGGAGTACGGTTGACAATAATGTCTTTCTCTAAACGTATTTTTAAGCTCATATTACTGACAGCTCCTACTTTATTTCCAATCATAATCATTCCTGCTAAATCTCCAAAAATCACTTGTAGATCTCTGCGGAACTCGGCAGGAACATCAACTTCAGTCAAGTCAGAACTAAATGCTTCAAATATTCTATGAATGCCTGGTAACTTGCGAAGTATGATACGAGATCCTCTATAATCTGTTATGGTTATAGGGCTTTGATCTTATTGTGATCTTATTGTGTCTAATTAGAATACCGTGATCAAGATAAGATTCCATTAAGTCAATCTATCACCATTTTGCGCGGATACTCTTTAACATTGCTGATTTTCTATGTACATAGATTTATAGGTATATACGAAAGCACTAGAAAATTCAACTGCATCTTCTAACATACCATCAAGGTTTTTCTCTGGTGAAAAAGCTTCGATAAAATGAATACAAAAAGTTGCCTTGCCTCTGTTACGACGGTTCCAACGTTTAACGTTTTACTGCTCCCTAGCTGCAGTAAAAGTCAGATCTACCTATTTAAATTTTAATAGCTCCTACTTGACTCACCCATTTGCTGTATACATTATTTCAAGGTATAAAATAAGGCAAATCTACCTGTAACTTCAAAGCTTTAACCAGTTCAGTTAAAAGCGGCTTCTGTATCTGAGCACGGAGAAACGTATATTCCTTCAAATCAACCCAAAAAGAAAAACTTTTCTATATAGCAAATATGATTCAACGTCTTAGCTCTGCTTCCCATGACCGGCGTCGGCTCGACAAAATATTTCTCATGGGGTGATTCATTATTACACTATCATATAGCGTGGCGATCGGTCGCCAGGCCAGCAATCGGTTTTACGTGCGGCTATAGATGTTTCACATCAATATATCCATATCGTCATAAAAAAGAAAGAAAAAATACGCTGGAATTACTCTAAATTCCATAAACAGTTGCTTTGTGTTTCAATAATATTTGTCTGAGTTGGTTTAGGTGTCTTGGATTGAAATTTATATCAAAGATACATATACATATAAGATATATACGATTTTTTTGAGAATTTCTGGATAAATAGAATTGAAAATTCTTGATTTTAAAATTGATTTCGTTTTTTAAACGAAATCAATTTTAGTAAGACAGACTGTTTTAATCATGTTTTCAGAAATATATGCCTATGAGGATCAATAGAATCAATTACTAATACTTTTTTCAGACTTGTTACTGCCATTGGAGATGCATACGGAGTTGCTCTTCTACTCCACATGCTAACGGCTACTGTGATGTTGACTCTTCTGGCTTATCAAGCAACTAAGGTATCAGCCTATCCATTTTTTCTTCTACTTTCAATAACTAGTACAATATCCCATTCTCAAAGCATTACTTGATAACTTCCACAATAAACCTAGTAATGGAACAGAAATGAAACCAGTTCTCATTCATGAAACTCATTCGATAAGATCAAATATTTTTCGACATAAAGATCGAAATATTTAAATCAATTTTATGTGAGTTAGACTATTACGTTATTCTGTTTTTGACATCTGAAAAACTTATATCGATAGCAATTGAGTCTATATATGTTTCTCATTATTTTTGGTGTTATCCTTCCACAATCTGGAAAAGTAAGCTGAAAAGTTCATCCTCTAAAAGTACCTGTGTAATGAAAACCACTAAAGCAAGGCGTCCACTGCGATATGGCCGCAAAAGACGAGAACAAGTCTGTTTTTCCCTACTTTTGCCTCCTTTGCACACACCCAAAGGGTGACATGCCGCGTCCTGTTCCTCCACCTTCTTCCTTCTCTTCCTGCTCTTCTCATTTGCTCCCTCGTATTTTGATAGCTAGTATTATTTACGATAACTTCCCTTTCAGATTCTGACACCTTATCCAGTGAGGAGGATATTGTAATTGCAACGTTTTCAGCGTAGTGTAATTTATTGTACAAATCAAACAATACAAAGTAATTTCAAAAACTACACCCCAACGATTTGATCTCCACAAACTTTATTTGAAAAATATATCACAACATGTTCCGTTAAGACATTAGCTTTTTCAAGTGACATTTCAAGCTGAGACATTAGCTTAAAAAATTACTATGAAATTACTATGGATCTTTATCAAGTAATAGCCGAATCAATCAGAAAAATACAGAGTAATGTTGGATAACACATATTAATTTTCCCTCGAAATTCTCCTTATTTTCATATCGACAATCCGGACAACTGAAGGAAAGCCGCGTGAAAATCTCGTGGTTTGTGCGTAGAGCATTGAATACCAAGGTCAAGAATGAGCCGTGAGGATGAAAGACATAGGAGTTGGAGGACGGCTTGGAACAAGTACTATACGAAGTTTTCGATCTTCGAGCGGAGCGTCCTGTTCCCGCCCTGTCATGTGTCTGTCCGTTGCCTGACTTAAAGGTCTACGCACACTACGACAGGACGGGAATATGCCGTGACGGAAAAATGACGTGAAGTTTTTTTTTCTATAATTTCCTATGGGGGACACACTGAGGCAGGTGACGGTCAGGCAAATGACAGGACGGCAACAGGGCGGGTCACGGCAATGCTATTCTGTCTCCGCTCGAAGGTCACGTTCCATCATATTTCCATCCTGTGCTGTCCTGTGGCACTGTGTGTACAATATAAGTGTGCGCTCCCCATAAAAACTATAGAAAGGAAAACGAAACTTTACATTATGTTTCTGTCCTGTAGCAATGTGCGCCTTGCATAAGGAGTCCAAACCAAAAAAAAAAACACTTGTGAGCAACGCCTCAATTGGAAACAGATATATTTTTGACCTATATCAGAAGAATGAAATGTTTTCTCTGCTGTCACATTCTGTGGTCTGAATTGATACACGTGCAGCATGTTTTCTGAGAATTATGTTCAGGTTAAACTGTCTGTTTTCAACCTCTCAAGAATGTCATTATAAAATATGTTGTATCGTAGCCTTTCGGCAAGATACCAAAATATTTGGATGAGTTAATTGTAAGAAACATTATCCATTCCTATTCAGTCCTCTTACCAATTTTTCCGTTGACATACAGTTGAATATTTGCGTTCCAAATCCATCATAATCGAGACTTACAAAGTTTTAGCTACAGTTGAATTGAAAATTTCCATCAACTGAATATATGGAAATATTTTCATTAACCTTTTCTACAGATCAACGGAGTTACCACGTATGCTGCTACTGTGATAGGTTACTTGGTGTATTCTCTGGCCCAGGTATTCCATTTCTGCATTTTTGGGAACAGACTGATAGAGGAGGTAGGAATTAGTCTCATATTTTTTCATCAAAACAGTATATACAATTGTTGCACATTTTCACATATTTTCTCAATTGAATTTCATCTCATCAGATTCTGTATTTTTGAAGATTATTTCTATCATAGTGACGGAAAATATTACGGGATATTTATAAAGGAAGCAGTTCAAACTTGACTTTGTAATTTTGACTTTCGAATAGTGAAACATGCAACTTCTATCCATTTTTTCAAAAATCAATGCCGAATATAGAGAAAAATGAAATAATCCATTCTCTTTGTAAGTATTTCAAGCAGTCGCCATGAAAATCGCCCTAACATTTTTGTTCATTTCTCTCCATGAGAAAGATTAATTGAATGGATGAAACATACAATGAATAAGCTCAAAAACATCTTTCTGGACCACTTCGTATTATGTACTGATTTACTCTCACCTTCACTATTTTGGAATTGTAAATTTTCAGTATTCTCAAACCAAAGACGATGAATAATTGTTCTAGAGTACAATTTTCCGAAAGTACCCAACAAGCAAAATTGTTTTATAATTTCATAGTGCTGCAACAGTTTTATTTTGTTGATATTTTATAATTACTTTCAAAATGCTAATCGATTATATCATGAACATAAAACAGTTGTAAGCAATAAAAGTGTTTTATAAATTTGTCATAGACATGTTTATGAAATAAAATAAAAAATTCATTATAAAATAGTCACGAAATCATGACAGAAACGTTTTTATAATCAACTTATAGAACAGTTTTATAGCACTTATCTCTGAGGCTGTTATGCTCTTTATAAAACTATTCCAAGATTATTTTACAACTGCTTCCTCCAGCTTTAATGAAATCATTTTTTCGGAATATTCTCAACAAAATTTTGTTTTCATTGCCATATTGTCACATTAATGATAATTTTTCAACTATTTCATACTTTGGTATACTTACTACTATTTCAAAACAATGACATAACTGTTATAAAATCAAATTACTTCCGCTAATATTTATTTGCAGTTGACATTGACAAATTATACTTCATTTCCCATGAAGTATAATTTGTCAGTTTTATTTGACTAGCGTCCCAATAACTATATACCTAATAACGTTGTGTAATATTGGTCTTCAAAGAAAAATAAGAGAAGTTGTTCGTTTTAGACGAAGACCCACGTAACCTAGTGCGTTAAGGTTGTTCTTGCTAAGAACAGGAAAAGGTTATTGATGAAATAATATCCGACGATTTAAGTGGAGCACCAAATTCATATACACTCACATCACTAGTTCAAAACTCCTTCGAAATACAGGAAGAAACTTCTTAGCCAAAACATACTAACAGATAATATTTGTCCAAACAATACGTGAGAAACCATATCTTCCATTTTTATAGAAATCCTTAGCTAGTAGTCTGACTCTGCCGCAATACCATCACTCCTAGACCTAAGTGTTTCTTAACAATTTCATAGGGGTAATGTATAAGCTTGAATACGTTAAAACTATTGCTGTTGATAACAATTATTTTATATAGTGATATTTACAGATGAAAAGTACATATATATTATAAGATTATATTATTTAGAACAAACAGAAATAATTTTAGATTAGAAAATCAATACGTCAACAGAGGGAATTTTTGTATAATTAATAAGTTTTTCCAAAAATTTCAATAAAAGAGTGACGCACTTGAATTTTACTAATAATAGGCTATATATTTCTCAATAAAATTTCATTCGCCGTTAAAATATCAATCTTTGAAGCATAAACACTGTCTTGTTTTGTAAGTACAAAAGTGAAATTATTAAAATGGCTCTTACCTTCTATTTGTTAGTTTTTAGTTGGTAGAATATCTATTATATTTTCCTAGTGTCCAATACAAAATTACTTCTTGCGCCTATAAGAAAACATCTGTTTAAAAAAAAATCTGTTCAAAATCTGTTTTTCCGTTAATCAGCTGCCGCCCCCATACGAACGACAACTCTCAGAAGTTGAGAAACTTGTACGAGCTAAGTATCATTATCATTTTAGGGTGCATTCTATTTTATAAAGCTCACTTGCAATGACTGAAAAACTGTTATAAAACTTTATTTTAATTATTTTATAAGATTCTTTACGAATAGTGGCAGAAAAATTTTAGAGTAACTACCGAAATGATTACAAAACTGTTCTGTAGTGTTTGTGAAAGGCCTTACAGAATATTAATAAAGACTATTATATTTTATATAAACATTATAAAATATAAAATTGCTAGTTGGGTAAAATCCAGTTTCTTCGGATTTGCTGATAATGAATTGGAAATGAAGCTTTCTTGCTTTTTATTATATTAGTTACATTTAGTTATTTAGTAGTAGTTCCAGTTCGACTGAAAAGTTTAATAAATCAACAAGTATTCGAAATTTGTAAGCAACAACTACTAAATAACAAAACACTATACCTTGGCTTGATGAATAGATAGAAAGAATAAAGTGTAAACATGACTACTTGACATATTCCAGTATAACCAAGATACATAATAGAGAATAGTGAGTGAAATATCTTTCTGTGCCACAACAAAATATCATATGAATATAAGAATTTTACCAAAATTTTCTTAGCATTGTTCAATTGAACCTTCGAGGAATTAGGGGAATCAACTAGGTCTGGGCAGATTTGAAGGATCCCGTGGAGTTGGAATATGATTCGAGAAGACCATTATCTTCCGAACTAATATCATTCGATTCGATTTCAGGCAAAGGCAGTGGGTAAAATCTCCTCACCCCAACTCATTTTTCCCCTCACCAAAACACGATAAAACAGTAGCAACATTTCCATTTCTTCCTGAAATAATCACTACCAAGCACCCTTTCATAACACTATTGAATAGTTCATGAAATCCAATATCACAACACGGTTTCTCTTCTCATCGACTTACTTCCATCTATCACGAAAAAAGTAATCAGATGCTATGAGCCCATGTTCCAATGTTACTCGTATTTGGGAATACTTTTAATTTTCAAGCTAGCTTCATTCTGAAAAGAATTTAGTTTTGTAATTGTGTTCCACTAGAACAGTTTCACACTCTGAAAGAAGACGGATTGGTTAGGGTGTTTTCAATTCTTCAATCCAGAAATTATTATACGGAAAGATTATAATGCTAATAATAATGATATTCGAGTGTATTCATAGCAAAATATATAGGATATCTTATTTGTTTTTAAAATAATTGAAGAAAATGAAAGGGCAAAGTGTCTGGTGAAGCAGTTTTTCAACTCATTCCTAAGATAATTGACTGATCAATACAGTTTATTCTATGATTTTTACTATAAGGGTTTTACAAAAACCGCGACACTGGCTTGTTTATGCTTGAAGAAGCTATTGTATAGCGAAACACGTGTCGCGGTTTTTGTAAAGCCCTCATAGTAAAAATCAGACAATAAACTCTAACGATTAGTTTCTTTTCATCCCTAATAGTGAATCGATATTCATTTGATATGAATAGGACTTCAGTTGTATTCAAAAGAGAGGTGTTTGAACTATGGAATGCACAAAATCCAGACTGAGCTTTTTTAACGATATTTCGTTTGATAATAAAGTCTGTGATTTGTTCTTTTAAAAGTCGTTCAAATACTTTGGGTATTATTGGTAACAAACTAAGGGGGTATAGTTGAAATAAGTTGGTGGGATCACTAGTTTCAGACATTTCTAGGGCATTTTTCCATGCCATGGAAACCCGGTTGGTGGTGAACACCTTATTGACGATAAGTGTTACATGATGTTAAAGTTTCTTCCTAATACCTTGAATCATTTTATTGAAAATATGATTAGATACAGTGGCGTTACTTGTAATAACATTCTGGTAGCGTAATACATGGATAGAAATCCCAATGAAAGAAGCAATTGAATGTTTTCTCTAAGAGAGTCATATTTATCAAGAAGGAAGATTTATTCACATGACATTTTATATCCAGCAGAGTTCTGAACTACCAATCAATAACAGATTTCCAATAAATCTTGATTTTTGTACATGCAGTTTTATAAGTTCCGAAGTCCGCTAACGTTAGGACCTGAAGATAATTCGTATTCAAAAGCAATGTGAGCGTTTGTTTTTCCAACCGATCTAGAGGTTGTGTTTGATTCAACTTTTCCCCCATTTATCTGAAAACTACCTAATCAGAATTTGGATTTTCACTCAGAAACCCGTATGATTTCGAAGGCTTGATATATCGGTTTATTTTTTGAACTGAATCAAAACATGCTTCCGCAGTGCATGGAATTTCTCCTATCAGTTTAATGTAGGACAATTAGAGAACCTTCGAAAATGTTTATGATATTTTTCTATCCGCAACTACTGATAATCTACCTTTAAGTGTACTGTGAGAGTTTTTTTGCACCTTGAGAGCTGTCCGTTTAGTCCAAGTCTCCAGGAGCTTATTGCGTTTGTTCTCCTATCTTCTCACGACACCCATTCCATCAGTCTCATTCCCTGTACTAGTTTGTACAGGTTCCGTGTTGGATGTTCATCATATTCTTCTGGACGTAATTTCATACGTCC
>WOGN01010566.1:0-10353 GCA_015342105.1 Leptinotarsa texana | reverse complement strand
ACCGCATTCTTTGCCGCTGTCACGATCCCGGTGCGTGCAGCAACTGTCAGGGCCGACCTCAGATTCATTACAGATCCCTTCCTTCCTCGATGATTAAGAATGTGCAGACAAACAATAAATATCACAACACAAATAACCAACTGCATATCCGAAATTTGCCCTATTCCTCTGAATAAGGAAGAAAAACTTTCTTATTAGTCAGTGGGTTATACTTGAAGACAGGCAGTAACAAATCTAAAAAATGAACTATAAATATTCAAGCCAGTCTTACTAAATGTTATGATCCCATATACCTAAGGAATACCGTTAACGTACCTACACATGCCTATCTTTAGGTCATTCTGGTAAGTCTTGATGTAAGTTTTTTCGAAATGTTTCATGAAAATATTAGTGAGAATTGTTGACATTGATGAGCTCATTGCGATTCCAATTGATTAACTGGTTCAAATTAGGCAGCAACTTCTCGTTGTGAACTTTTCAGCTTGCACTTTACTGATTCAGGTGTTTATTTTTCAGTTTGTGGAAGATTGAATGCTCTAAAATCAACAATACACATTGACTCTTTCAAGAAAAATGGCTTTCATAAAGAATAATTGTTATTTTGCTTATATACTTATATCCTTATAAATATATTGTTATTGTTTAATATTATTATTATTATTATTTGTAAACCCAGTATGTCGATGAAAATCATTTGTTCCTCTAGGTCCGTATAGAAAAATCCTTGAATATCTCAAATCATTGTATTTTTATTGAAATTTGCAAATCAATTGCGGCTTTTATTAAGAATATGTCTCAGAGGTTTTTCGAAACCCGTATATTCATAAATTTTTCTGTTTATACCTTCCAGATTTCTCTATAACTACCTGAAATACTTTTAGCTAGTTTTCTTCTAAGCATACTGTACGTTCTTCAAAATAATTGTATACCAATAATCTCTATGCCGAAAATGTTTCAAAATTGTACTCATGTTTGATTAGCACACTCGTTTCTCGGGATATCGTTAGTGTTAAATACGTGAACCTTAATTTCGTTAGTCCACGAACTGATAGTTATTCTCCATTTTATCCACGGTAAAGGTTTTATACTTATGAGATTTTTACACAACCGCAACATGTGTTTCACTATATAATAACTTCTTCAGGCGTGTTTAATACTCCCTATGATAAACACCGTTTGGAAATACTATTATATAGAAAAACACGTGTTGTTCTGTATTTGTGTGCCTTCTTCTTCTAAATATCAAAAATACAGTTTTCATGTAACGCTAACGTCGTAATGGTAACGTTGTTTATATTTGCTCTGTTTGATTTTTCTCAAATGTACATTATTATTAGTGACGTAATAGCCCTATAAAAGAATGTTTGAAGGTGGTTGAATGATTGAAAAATTTCAGTATGTTGCGTACAAATACGTTTCAATGTGAAAAATGTATGCTGAAGTAATTTTAGTTTGGGTACTTCAATAAAAATTTGAATTGGACTTGGTATTCGAACATAATATTCAATGCTCACGAGAAACATTTTTTTTTTCGAAATATATTCGAATTTAAAAACTTTAAATCCACAATATTCACTGTTTGACTTGAAACCATTCTAATTGCATCTGGCATTTGCTCAGTTCTTATATAGTAAAATAATGATTTGAATAGTATTCCTCATGTTCTTGAATCTTCATTCATGAACTTGTTTACAATAATAATACTGTCAGTTAACGGAATGCAAATGCAGATACAACCCGCTATTGCCTTACAATGAACGACAATCCTCAAAGGTTGAAACTTGTTCGAGCTGAGGATTAACAAGGTCTTATCTTATAACGTGATATTCCTAGCACAGGTTGAGCGGTAGGCAGTGAAAATCGATCGTACGGTGTCTCAGATCGAACTACCGTTCCACCTGCCGGTCGATTGAATGAGTTTGGAAAACCGTATAACGTTTTTCACTATACAATACTTTGTTCAAGTGATACTCTGTTTGGAACCTTTGGTGTAGTAATGAATATTACCGGAGTTTCATCCCAACATCAAACCTTTATTTTTTAACAGCTCTATACGTTTTTAAATCACCAAGTGATCATCTTCAAGAGGAAGATTAATTTATCTCTTGAAGATCATCACTTGGTGATCGAAACACTAGTCAAGGTGTTGAAATAATGGTTTGGTGTTGAGATAAATGTACAATAATATTCAAGAGAAAGATTAATTATTCTCTTAAAGATGATCACTTGGTGATCTAAACAAGTGGCGAGATGTTAAAATAACGTTTTGATGTTGGGATATAACTTTGTTCATTCTGATGTATGAACACACACACTGGAGAAAGCTTGCTCATACTCATATATGGACACGCCTGAGGAAGTTGTTGGTTAGTGAAACACGTGTTACCGTTTTGTAAACTGTTCAATTGAAATCTCATAATGAAGTGTTACTTGAATACCATAAAATTTGTCAATTTCCAGATCCAGTACCAGGAGGTTGCAACTTGTCCTTTGACACAGTTTTAGCACCATACCAATTAACATCTTATAACGATGAATATATCACAGTCAAAAGCCAACCTCCATCAGCATACGGAGTATCCTGCGACACGAACAAAATAAAAGTCGACATGTTCCATCTATACCTTCCGGAATATGACCGGAATAATGAGACGTATTTTGACGGAATTGAAAAGATGTTATCAGTGGAGGATATTTTGAGATACGGCACCAAAGTGCCTGAGATCGAAGGGTACTTCAAATTTCGACGACTATATAGTTCATATAGAGGGACTGGGGAGGTATTCGGAATGATCGCGACGTATAATAACAAAAGTGCAGCGTATGTTCCAGCAGTTTCCTATGGATGTGATTTGTTGGATTGGGACCAGAACTGTATTGGACCAGGTTAGTCCTTTATTTTAGTTTAACCACAGAATGTTATCTAGATACAAATTGCTCTTTTGTTTATCGTTGATAAAATAATCAGAAATTAATTATATCAAACAGGACTACTAGACCTATTCTAAATTTTTTACCAGAATGTAATCGTGACGAATATCCATTACATCGTGATCTTCGACCTGAACTAGTTGCCGTGGGCCTGTTTCAATAAAATATATTTCAAATCTGAACAAATAGGTTTGATAGATACTATCAATTGTCGTACGTTCTTGTTCAGAAAGCAAATAAGATGGTGAAAACTCACCCCTCTTGCCTATTTATAGTTACGAAGATCGTTTCGGAGTTCTCATTAATTACTTATAGCTCTTTTTTTGTTATATGCACTCGAGCAAAGATTCATCCAAAAATAATCTCACATATTACTTTGTCGAGGAGAGTTATAATAAATATAAAACAATATGAATGTACGTCATGGTACATTCCCACGCCCAACAGATTTTTCTGTTAGGCTAGGTGAATCTATTATAACGGTCTCAACTAATTTCGAAAATTACAGATTTCTGTCATAGCATAGCATATAATTTT
Organism: Leptinotarsa texana; assembly: GCA_015342105.1. Classification (NCBI taxonomy): domain Eukaryota; kingdom Metazoa; phylum Arthropoda; class Insecta; order Coleoptera; family Chrysomelidae; genus Leptinotarsa; species Leptinotarsa texana. The sequence continues at coordinate 6,885 of WOGN01010566.1, read as the reverse complement.
TGAAATATATTGAAAATATTCAATTGAGATATTCTTTCATTATATGAAATAATTTTTATTAATTTGATACTTTTTAGTTACAGGCTTCTGGAAATTTGTCTGCGCCCTGCTTTTAATATTTGGATTGTTTGTCTGTTTTCTCGGACACAGATTTTTCAAGGTGACTTTATATATCATTGGGTTTACTTTTGGGGTGTTCATCACCTATTTAACCATATCTCTAGAACAAAATTTGACGGTAAATGGTAAGATTTGGAGCAGTATAAATTTGTTAGATAAAATATTTAAATTTTTCTATATTTTAGAAAAGGCAATCACCTCCTTCGTAGTTGGTTTTTTGTATGGTATATTTTGGACGTTTATCTGGTGGAAATTTGGGATACCGCTACTCTCCGTAAATCTAGTTTTTGTGTTATCAGGATGTCTTGTTGCTTCAGTCATTTATTATGCAGGAATTGGTGAGCAGATTTTTTCAAAAACTATGTCGTCATAAACGATTATCAAGAACTGATATCAACTCATTTTTTCAAATAAGTGGTTTAGATTTAGATACCTGAAAGTAAACAGTTTATGTGGAGAAGTCAAAATTTTTTGTATTTCAACCTTCCTCAATTTCAAAAATGAAGCCAAATCAATAGAGGGTTTGTTAAATTGTAATAAAGGCAAACTTTACTTAGTTTCTTTAAGTTCTGCATTGCATGCAGCTGAGGTGTCCGTTATACAACATTATTTCATTCAGGTGTCCTTGTAAATAAACAGTGAGTAATTTCATAATTACTCTGCTCGCCTTTGACGATCCCTGTATGTTTACTCGGGTTTGCTGTCAATTATATTTTTGGAAAATGTTACTGTACCTTTCACATATGTTACTTCGATAATGCATTACGTTTGTTGGATTTTTTCCTCTTCTAAAATATAAATAATCTCGCCATCATTATAACATAAGCTACAATGAACAGTGCTTCAAAATATGATCAGGATCTATAGTAAATAATTTTTTGGTAATAAAATGATATTTTTTCATACTATTTGGTTTCAAACATTAGTTTCTATTAAATCCATGTATAAATTTTACAATTTGGAAATCATCTATAATAATTTCAAATAAAATAGATTATATTTTGTTCCAGCTGATATAGATATTTTCACCAATGACATAAACTTCTGGGTGATCTTCTTTTCTATAATTTTGGGATGTTTGATTCTATTCGTGCCTTTTACAAGAATGAGTCATATCATCACTTGCAGCTTTGTGGGTTCTTACGCCTGCATAACAGCCATGAACCATTATGTTGGAGGAAATTTGCAGTACATCATCATCAATACGTTCAGAAGAGCTACAGTGAAGCACTTCAATTATGCAGTAATTGATCCGCCATTCCAAATGTTAGGTTAGTATGTGGATCAATAATAATTAATTAATCGATATTGCTTCAATAATATGGATATTAATCAATTGATAAATATACATTGATTATTAATAAAGTGACTCAGCAAATGGAATCCGAAAATTCATCACTATTAATGAACTCAAATGTTCAACAAGTTGATTTTTCTAAATCTATAGTCTATCCATTCCCAATTGGAATGGCAATAAAAATAAGAGTACAGTCATAAACATCTCTTGCCTGTGGACCCTAGTCGTCCAGATAGTTAGTAAACGTGCTATCAACTGTAGTTGAGGAATAAAGGCTCGGCTAGCTGGACTGGCTGAATACAAATTTTTTTGTCCGTTTCATAATATTTCTTTATCAGTGCCGTATGTTCGTAGGGTTAGGTGAGGTAGTGAGTGGTTTTGCAAACCAATGTTTGTAGAGATCAATTACCCTAACGCCAAACTGACGGTTTTACACTCGACGCGCGTTTCGCTAACAAGGTTGACATCTTCAGGAGAAGCAAATTGATACTGAATCTAAAGACAAGGGTTAGCTATTTATATACCTAAATTTTATTGGTCGGATATGGACTTTGTTTGTTAAATGATGATTATCCTAATTGATTTTTCGGTAATTAACTAGTGGAACCACTACCTGCAAATTAATTCGTCAACAATAGATTAAAAAGCGGATAAATTAACACAGAAGAGAGAACAAAACATTGTATTCATAAGTCACCTTATACTTGCGATAAAAGTTACATTGGTTAACTTTCAACGCCATTGAGGGATTGCTAATGAACATGGATATAACATTAGAAATGGACAATTCACAGGATCAAAATTGTCAAAAAACATTTCGAATTAAGACGGTGAATATCGGGTTGAGTGAAAGAAGACGAGAATAATTGTCAATGTACCGCATTTGAAGTCCGAAGTCCATCAACAACATTGACATGTTTCAGCATCTGTCGAGGACGTTTGTAAATGAAGCAAGTATTATGACATTTTTTCCAATTCGAGTCAATCGATTTCACAACCTGAACAATATTTGACAATAAAAGATATCAGATTATTCAGGAAAGTCTATTCAATTCAGAAAAGGTAACATTTTGAAATATAATATAAGAGAAGACTATATTCGAAAAGACTAGCGGACTGGATCTTTATGGCAGGATTGGCGGTCATTTAATCGTCCCATCTGCGTTTCTGACGAATCTTGATGGTGCAATCGCCATCTTTTTCGGGTTTTGCAAACTGGAGCTATATGATTTTTCAAACTTCAAACCGAATAGCATAATAATTTAAGAGGTTTTAATCATTGATGCAGCATCCTCCTTGTGCACGAAACAATTTTGTAGTTCTCAAGGTGCGTTAAAAATGATAATGCTATCACGGGATGTTTCTTGGGATCTGAATATGGAGAAAAGTCCTGCTTGTGGCTACTATTGGGGTTTACTCATACAGTCCAAGTTCTGAGAACTCATCAAACGAAGAGCGTTAAGGCATACAGATGGATAGAACAATCCATAGAATCACCCAGATCAAGAGTCCCTTGGCATGATCAGGTCTGATTCCGTGATGAACGTTGCCTTTGTTAAATATTTGAAACTGAATCTTTCGTTTTATATAATTTGATTTGTTAAATATATTCAATATACCTCAAAAAGGATAGTCATTTGTATCGATCTCACCATTTGCAAGGATATTTCAGAAGGATATATCAGGCATATCGGTTAAATATTTCAGACGTAAGCATAACATACTTTGCTGTCTCAGTTACTCCTCGATGAGTCATGTATAGGCTCTTCTATTTTTAAATTCAAATCAAGCATAGTATGTGTGAAATATTGTCGAAATTTTTTGATGTCATTATTCGTAGAATATAACACAGTTCAAATGACCGCCACGGCTTCTCTGAGTGTAGCGCATCCGAAACGTCCAAACTTTCATGACTCTGGCACATAAATCAGGCTAAATTTAACCGATGGTATGTTAACTTTGAGGATCGCTGTCGTTTGTGGCATATTCGCAAACATCTACGATTTAAAAAAGGCTCACAAAAAAGTCTAACAGGATCAAATCGCATGATCTTAGTGACCAGGTCATACCACCTACACTTAAGATTACCATGCCCTCAAGTCAATACAATTTTCAAAATATGCAATATGTCATAAATTACCAACTGTCTTGAAAAATCGTATAGAAATGTTTGCTGAACAGGAAGTTACAAAGACATGAAATGAAATGAATACTCGTTTCCACGCGTTTAACAAATGTATTAATAAAAAATGACATCGGTGACTACATATTATGTTAGGAAAAAAAACCTCTTAAGTTATTGTTCACAATTTTATATCGATTACTCAGAATAAGTCGAGTTCCCCTTTTTAAAGTTAAACAGAGGTCCTCTCAGAAAAACTTTATGAAAAATTTGTCGTCTCCACTAAAAGGTGATTAATGAAGATATGTCGGGAGTACTAGACGTTCTGGCAGAATTAACCAATGCTTCATTTCAAAATCCCCTACTATTCAGTTTATACATTTCGGGCTCATACAAATATATCATATACTTAAAATGTGCAGAAATTTTATGTTTTATATGAAACCCGTACGTCAAACTGAAAAAATCAAGAGACCACATTTGGTCAAAGATGAATGGGGATTTCAAAAATGATTTTTATTTGACGAAAAAGCAGTGGTTCAAACTTTTGCCTTTAAAAAATTCTGTAAAAGTTTCGCGCGAACACCACTGGCAAGAATAGAAATGTACTACTTGCAAAAACTAGCCTTTCCCTGAAATATCCCCTTTCAATTTGAAAATACTTCGTTTCACAAAAATATCTAGGTACATACCGATTTCATAACAAAAAGATTATTTTTAGACTTGGTTAAAAGTCCCCCTCTTTTCACCTCAATGAAACATTTTTTTCCAGATATTGTAAATTCCTTCCTTTGGGTTCTACTGTTTCTGTTTGGTGTATTCGTTCAAATTCGGGACCAACATGGGAAACCACCGTTCCCTCCAAACCGAAGCGGAGTTATACGGGCAGCTGTAGTCACAGAGACTACGCCACTGATACATCCTGAAACAATGGCCGCCCCAGAATACGTTTAACATTAAAATATTGATTAGATTTCCCCACTATATCGGAAGTTGATATGGGTATACATTTATCTATCTAATATACATTCAAGAATTCAACCTTGCAACTAGAAAGATTTGATTATTTCACTTGTTTCAATTAATGAATCTAACATCATCGATATGTATTTAATCATTAGTCTCTCCACATGAATAATATCAAAACATATCCATCAGCAAAATATATTTTTGTATTGTTATAAGACTTGGAAATAAAAGTTTTTCATTCAGTTATTTTTTATTATTCCACAAACTGTCCTTTTACACAACTACACAAGTATGTACTACTCCTACATTAACTGCAATGTATGTCAATTATTAATTTGTTTAAAATTAATCACAGCAACAGGAATTTACACAACATTTATCATTAATACTTTCGAATATCACTATACATTCTATCACCCAATCATGACAATCTCGAAGAGAAGTTTAAATTATTCAAATATGACTGGAACAAAATCCAAATGAACCTTGCAAAATCAGCAATATCACAATTCAATGATGGTTCTGGATATTTTCTAAAATCATCATTCATCGTTCAACCGATTTCAATTCAGTTCCTGCTATTCAAATGGCAGAAACAAAATTTAGCAAATTCATGTCTTATTACAAAACAAAAAAGGAACTTGGTAAAACCCTGTTTGGATTGGTCTTTACCAAATGAACACAGAAAAAGAAAGTTTCTCACGACAAATGACTTGACATGACACTTCATGAAAATCTTGGCGATTACATGTTTTCATATTCTGCTTCAATCCATTTCGGACCTTCAATGGTTACTAACATATATCGATTATGCTATATGATCGCAGGTTCACTTCAATAATCTTTTACTTCCATGGAATTCACTTTGTCATAGTAATTAAAATATTCTATTTGTGTTATTCCAGAAAATTTTGCTTTGATGTTGAGTAATCAATCATGAAAAAATCGTGTGGTTTCATTCCTTGATACAAGCCTTTTGAAAATTCAACTTCCTGAGAAGGATGTCTTTATTGGGCTGCTATGAAGAAAAAAATGTGGCTGAAGAATATAAAATTATTAACACAGTTGGTACACATATTAACATTACTTCATAAATATTTAAATTAAATAGATACAGTTATTGCTATATTACAATTCGAGAACTCAATTGTCGGTTTTGTACAAAGATTAAGGGTTGCCATTACCTAATGAGTGATGTCAAAGGGGAGTTTTCGGCGTTTTTTCCAAAATTTTTTATTGGGAAAAAGAATAAAGAAATAGGACACACCCCATCAACAAAATTAACAACCATTTGGTTTTTTTTTTCATAGAAGATTCATTTGTATTTTTTTATCATCGTTATGAAATTATCGCTTCGAGAAACCCACAAGTTTTGTAAACAAGGATTCTTATCAGTTAATAAAAATAAAAATAATGTTTTAGCTAAGTGTGAGTGCAGTCTATAAAAATTGATTCGAAAATAGTCAAAATGAACAAAAATCTTTGACCATCCTTTCACTGTTTCATTTTTGAAAATCAAAATAAAATTCAGATTAACGAAATCAACAAAACAAAATCATCCAGCGGTATCATATTCCAAGTAGCCATATATGCTCAGAGATATTAAATATACATAAAATAAATTATTTGTTGCAGTGATACAGAAAGTGAATTACAAAAACTCACTCTGAAAATTAAAAGAATATTAACCAAAATGCTACTAGAGTATTTGGAAGATTTCACATTGATAACGTGACAAAAATTGGATAATCATTAGTGCGTTTAAAATTGCGACGGATGCCTCGTCAATATGTCGCGTCGTTCTGAAGATGGTAATAAAGGTTTCGTGTTGAAGACACTATCTCAGTAGGCCAAGATAAATTCATTTCTTTTCGGATTCATCATAGTTGACCTGAGAAAAACAAATGTCTGGTGTTTTCACAAATCGAGGTCTTCAATATCAACAGAAGAAACCTCACGCATCGGTTTATCTTTGTGTACCTGCAGAAGTAGAGTAGTTTCTGCGACATCATTGTGAGGGACAGATGTCTGGTCTCTTTCAATGCCAAAAATGAAGCTTAGGTCAAGATCCTACTTCGAAAAGAAAATTCCAAATGTATCATGCTGACAAAGGCGTCTGATCTACCGATGAGTTCAGTCTCTTTTTAGAACCATTATAAATATACCGACCCATTATAATGATCATCCTATTGTCACACTATATATTTTATTCACCACTGATGAAATTACCGGGTAGTGATACGCGTGTAAATTGTATATATATATATATATATATATATATTGAATGATGCAACTGGTTTTCCTTTATTTTCAGTATTTTAATATTAAATTTCACAAAGGATTTGAAGTTTTTTATCTTCTATTATTTATTTGCGAG
>WOGN01010565.1:0-10353 GCA_015342105.1 Leptinotarsa texana | reverse complement strand
GAGTGCTCTTTTCGTCACCGGAGTCATGAAGTCCAAACGCAAATTAGTAATGGGAAGTATGAAATCATTACAACGCAGCAATTTGCAAAATGTAATCAGAAAATTGAAAGCCCACAACGAATGACGTGAAGAAATCCATGGTATCGGCTCTAAAGGCGGCAAAAATGGCCGTTCATAAAGCTGAAGGATGTTAGAAGATACGTATATCTGGATAATTCAATTCTAAGCAAAATCTGGAGGAATTTAACCACTCATACCCATATTTGCAGGCCTTTCAGCGTTGGGTTAATTGGCAAGGGGAGCGAGCGTTATCGCAAAAATCGTGGGAACTCGAAGAAGATCAACATCACAATAAAGCTCTGGAACATTTGGGTTCCGGTTTGCATTACATGAGCATTATATGATTCGGAAATTGAAAAATGTGCCCATCAATTGAAAACTCCATATTTTCGTGGAGTCTTTATGCGTGATAGGTTGCCAACTTGTGGTCCTCGGCTGCGAGAATGAGCTGTTTTGAACTTAGATCCCTAATTGAATGCAAGCAGTCATTGGGTAGCTGACATTAAAAACGGCAATGCTGTACAATATTTTGATAGCTTCGGTAATCTCAAACCCCCAATGAAATTGATATGATATTTTGGAGGAGGTACAATGATTACATATAACAATGATCGTAATCAAAACTTTGATCAGAGTATTTGCGGACATTTCTGACTACAATTTCTACTTCATAATGCCAAGACAAAATCTTTGCGAGATTTAACCGACGCTGAACTGAAAAACTCCATCGATTGACTTTCTGATCGAGAATACTGAACCTTGGGAATTATTGGATATCTGGCATGAATTACCAAAGGCCTACAAACATCGATTCGCTTTGCAGATTCGTTTATCATGTTTCATCCATTATGGACATGAAGCTGCGTCATCATGGTTATGAAATGCATTTTATTATGGCTCTGTCAGCTCACAAAGAGGATGTTATTATTGCAGATATAAATGATTTAGAATATTGTTGTTTCAATCATTATTTAGATGTGGGAAATGTATCAGTTATATCTATGATATTAACTCCAACGAGTCGTCCTTCGACACTTTCCATCGATTTCAATCCATCCATTCGATTGGATTCCGATTCAGAATACAGTTCAGCTGTGCACAGATTCCATTCGTACAACAGTATACCGAACATTGACGAAGATACGAAATTCTATTATTATGAAATTGGTGACAGAACTAAACGGAAAAGTATTGATATCCATTCTGGATCTTACGAAATTGATGATATTGAAGCTTCAGTCAGCAAATATATTGTACCTAAAACGTACAAGGAATATCCTCAAGAATTCTTCTATCTCAAGCCGGACAATAATACGCTAAAGAGTGAAATATTCTACCTGAAACACTCTATTGATTTTCGACCTGCAAATAGCATGGCTCAAATTTTTGGTTTTTTATCCACCCTTCACAAGCCCAACTTGCATTACGCATCCGATCTACCCCTGGATATCATTAAAGTACGTACCATACACATAGATAGCAACATTACGTTTGGAGCCTTCTACAATGACACACCGTCTCATACGATATACGAATTTAATGTTGATGTTGATCCTGGTTGCGCAATCGAAGAAACACCCAATCATCTCATTTATCTACCTATCGCACATAGAGACGAAATAAACAAAATTACGCACTGAGTATACGACCAACATTCCAGACTCATTGATTTTCGAAACGAAGAAATAATAATTCGCTTTGAATTGAAGCGAAAGAATGGTACTGGCTATCTATAAGAATAACTCATCGCCAACCACCACGACAGTATTCCCCAAGACCTTCATACACAATCAACTGTCAACAGATGATGAATTATTCCTGGAATACCTTGGCTATCATGTTGTTCAATCAAGTGTTCAAACTTTTTCCGAAAACCGCAAAACGATGAGTCCATACGAAAGGTAGAATGGCGAACCTACTGTCTCTTTTCGCAATAATGACGGCATTGAAATCAACATTAATCAATACGATGCCCAAGATGCTTTGTACGATAGCCTGCTATTCATCAGCGAAAAAGTTGAGAGGACCAAGGGAGATGATCGAGTGACCTTCGTGAACAATGCTGGTGGTTTTATGTTTCAATCTGCTACCTATGAGCAGAATGGTAAAGAATTGGTAGCGGTACGTGGAGTTGGAATTGTTAATGCTGTCAGAGGCTTCCTCACCTATACCAATGAAGATATCAAGCGCTTGGCCATCTCGGGTAGACATACCCCAACAGCTTCAGCAACATTCAAACAAAATTTTTAACGTTCAACATATTTATACCTATCAAGCATTTCTTGAATATTTTCAATAATTATCAATGTGTTTCCTATGGTAAACACACCATCCGATTTGTACGAACTGGAGATGATAGCAACTGTTTCAAAATAGATGAGACTACTGGTACGCCAAAGACTGAAGTTAGGCTGGAAATTGAAAATATCGAATGGAAAGTTGAACGAATCTTCCCTCATGATCCAATCTAATTGCAACTTTCTAAAGATATCCAAGCCGACACTCCTATTCTCATACCGTTCAGAAAATGGGAACTCCATATGCTGTCCGCTCTCACACAAGGTGCAAGAAATGAAATATGGGCCGTCAAGACTTCCTCGTTCCTCGAAAGCCCTCGCTATGTGATTGTATGTTTCCAAAAATCGTGATTACACCAAAGTTAACAATGATCCAACGCAATTCAACCATATAAATATCTCCAATATAACATTGACTCTGAACGGTAAAAATCATCCCAAAGAAAATATGCATCTAAATTTTGAGAAAATTAATTTTTTGAAAGCCTATTTCAACTATGCACAATTTGATCTGAGCTAGAAAATGACTAATCAACATAGCCCTCTCATCAATACCGCCGACTTTACACAAAAAACTCTCTTCGTCATCGATTGTTCCAGAAGGGACGAGATCATCAAAAGTACCAGTGTTGATGTAAAACTTGAAATCGAATCATCTGAGGGATTTCCACAAAATACACGAGCCATTGCATCGTTGTGCACGACACTGTCATCGATTACCTCCTACTCAGCGAAATTATCAAGAAATGGAACTGAAGTGATTTTGCTTCAGTATCAATCACAAAGTGAACATGAGAATAGCTACTGTAGATATTCAAGGTTTCATCATCGAGCAACAATTCCATCCTGAAGAGATAGCCATTAGGATTGGAAATCAGTGTAGTAACTTTTTATTGTTGTCAAACAAACCATTTTCCTGTTTGAGTAAAGAAGATCGTCGTACTGTGTGTTACCCAGAGCGAAACGTTCTGGATTGAGGTATTCCTCCAGCTATGTGGAATATAATCAATTGGATGCCATTCTCATAGATAATCTACGAAATGTCAATATCGTTAATGTAAGAGGACATCAAGAACCTGACTATCTAATTGCGAAATTTCACGAGGTGAATATACCTACACACGCTGTGAATTTGGAGGAGTATGATAATACGTCGTGGATGGTTCCGACATTCGGCAACAACGAAGGTGTCTCACTCTGTATGCACCATATTCACAGTCGAACCAAATATAATTGCAGTCTCCAAAACGCAGATATTCTACACACATGGCCTTATAATATATTACCAAAATGAAAATGTATAATGAGTTTTTAAAATGTTTGTTTCTTTCTATTAGTCAACTCTTCACCACACCTGTAATGATGATGATGATAATGAAAACAAAAATGTTGCATGAAATCCCTCTTCAACACCGACATCATTTTCACGCTCAATTTCAAAAACCGGCAACGTCTCATAAATCACATCGCCTCCATAAACAATGCTTTATTTTACAATCGACAACAGCTAATTGGTTTACGCTACTACTATCTTTGAAATGGATCAGTTCGATGCCACCTCCATCTGTCTCACTCTCAGATAACTAACCAAACCATGTCACCTACACACACTCTTATGCCGTTAAATAATGTATTTCAGTGTCGCTTATCGCATTTTCTGTTTACTACGGCTTCATCAATAACACGTGATAACAATAAAATATGTAAAGAAACTGTTTGATATATTTCCATTGAGTTGGAATAAAACGAAAATTTGTGTGTGAATCTAGGTCGCACCTCAAGGTGCAGCCCACGTAGGTCGCGCCCCGAGGTACAGCCCACGTAGGTCGCGCCCCTTATAACGCATACGTTCCACGATGTACCAAGTGGATTTTTGGATTTTTTCATCATCAACAATCAATCACAGCACTCCAGCAGAGCCGCTATACTTATTTTTCAAAAAACTGTCAATCATATCAGAGCCGCCATTTTTAAAACCAATCACAGAGCTCCAGCAGAGACGACATACTCTTTTTTCAGATAAATACCAATCACAGAGCTCCAGTAGGAGCGTCACACCTTCAAATCATGCCTCTCGAACGCTCAATACTTACATTGCAACTTCATCCCACCCCCCACCTCTTTCGCGAAGAACTACACCCTCATTGACAACGACCAGCAGCTCCCATGGACAACAACCATCGAGCACTACCCCTTTTTCCGTCTTTCATCAGTCATTATTAATATATGTGATCGGTACCGCACTAAAAAGCATAATGAATCAATGGGCTGAGTATATTCATATGGAATATTTCTTTCATTCGGGTAAAAACTAGTGGTCAGTTTCCGCTTCAGAGGCGTAACTACAAGGTGGTCTATGATGGAGTGGTTCTGAAATATAGTTAATTATAAAGTAACAATCGTTAGGTTCTGCCGAATATGTTGGAAGCGGTAATCGTGAGAGACAATCTGCATAATTATTTTCAGATTTCACATATTTGATATCAAATTGGAAATTAGCCAGTATGAGAGCCTATCTCTGTAGTCTGTTTGCAATAAATATGGGAATTTCCTTTTTAGTGCCATTATGATCGGTCAATAAAGTAATTTTTTTTGCAAATAATTATTGATCAAATTTCGTAACACCAAAAATGATAGCCAACGCCTCTTTTTCTATCTGACTGAATTTTTTTTCGCTTTTAGTCATAGTCCGAGAAGCATAAGCCATTGGACGTTGAACTCCTTGTATACAGTGCATTATCATTGCTTCTAATCCTGTTTGAGATTCATCCACTGCCAGTTATATAGGTAACTTTGGATCAAAGTGAACTACAAGTTCAGTGGATGCTAATATTTTCTTTATTTTATTGAATGAAGTAATACAAGTCTCATCAAAATCAAAAGAAGTATTTTTTTATGAATCATAAAGAGGTTTCAACATCATTGAACTGTTCGGTATGAATTTATGATAATAATTAACAAGACCTAAAAGTGATTTCAATTGTTTGACGTTTGTTGGAAGCGGTGCATTCAATACTGCTTCCACTTCATCTCACAATGTATGAAGATCCTATTTGTCAATTTTGAATCCCAAATAAGTGACACTTTCTTTGATGAATTCACATTTTCTCTTTTCTGATGTAAAAACGGTCTCTGCAAAGTTTTTCATAACTGATTTTACTCTAAGTATGCGTTCCTTTTTGGTGGCTTTGGTAATGAGCATATCATCGAGGAATGAAGCAAACGTGACATAATTTTCTGAAATTTCGCCGGACCTGAATGTATACCGTGGACACCTGTTATAACAAAAAAGACTTTCAGATGTTGTTATTGTTGTCGAAATGGAAGATTTTGAATCTAATTTTATCTGCTGATATGCATTTGATAAATCTAGTTTTGTAAAATGAGTCTCCCCTATAATTCAGCAAATAACTCTTCTATACGTGGTAAAGGAAATTTGTCGATTTCTAGATCTGGATTTGATGTTATTTTGTAAGCACCGCATAAACTAAATGATTCAGTTGGTTTTATTATCGGAACTATTAGTGTTCCATATTCACTGTGTTCTACCGGTGATAAAATTTGTGTTTCAATTAGTCTGTCAATTTCAGCCCCAACTTTTTCTTTTAGTGCAAATGGCAGAGTACGTGCTTTGAAAAATTTCGGCTGCACTCCCTATTTCAAAATTAAGCTAATACAACTCTTATTGAAACAATCCAGCTCTGAATTCAGGACGGATAGAATTTTTTTTTGAAAATACTCTGCATGATCTATTTCTAAATCATTAACTGACAATTGAAATTTACTGAAAAAGTCTCTACCTAACGATGGGAGACCTTCTTCATCTACAACAAATAAATATAAATTGTCATTCATGTTTAATAGATAATATTTACAAGTATTTTTCCCAAAGGGTTTATGATTTTTCCATCATAAGATTTCAATACTTTCTGAGTGTTTTCTAATGGAATATTGAAAAAAACGAGCATTTATGAATTCTTTTGAAATCACCGACACAGAGGCACCAGTATCTAACTCAAATTCAAAATAAATGTTATAATAACATCTACCATAATAGGTTCAAAATTCTTCGAATTCTGATAGATTGTACAAATCAAAATCTTCATCAGATGATTCTAAATAATTATTTCTATTATTTCTAAATCCAGACATGAACTACTCTTAATCTTATGACATTTTACTGAAATATGACCCTTAACACCACATGCTCGACAAAAACAATTACTGTACCTGCATGGTGGAACTTTATCACACACTTCACATGATGTTTTTCCTGTTTCTGCTGCCGTCGGGACGGACGTCTTGCTGAAGTTGCTCCTACCTCACTGCGGAGGACGGCTACTGCTTCTAACCTCCTTTCTCCTGTTGTACCTGAATAATTCCTACTCCCTTTGTGATAAACTTCCTGCTCTGGGCAGAGTTCACTTTCAATGACTACCTCTTGACTCCTCCGACTGCTAGCTTCCTTGTTTAAAGCTATTAATTGGCTTTCTCGAATGTGAAATTTTCACTTTTTTTTTTCAAAAAGCCTGTCCCTTATAGATTGCCTTGGTGATCCACATATTTCGCATTACAACTGAAAGTTCATCTTTGAAATCGTATTTTCTTGCTGTCTTATTCGGGCAGCTCATTCTGGTACCGTTTAATTTTAATTTTTTGAAGCGGAATAAAATATTTCTCGATCTGGAAAAACTAACTTAGCTGGTGTAAATGCTTGTCAAATAGTGCTATCAATTCCTTGAATGGTTTCTGTGACGGTTTGTTCAGCAATCATAAACTATTTATCAGCTGATATGCCGGTTCGTTGCACTTATTTAACAAAAGCCCACGTTGTCCTTCTGTCTCCTTTATTCCGTTTATTGACGAATATTGCTCTAATTGTCCTTTATAGATTCTTCAATCACATTTACTTGGATCAAAAACCCTTAAACAGCCTATATACGACATCACAATTTTATGTTCAAACAGACATCTTGTTTAATGCGTTTCTGTTTAACAAATTATGTGATTCCAATCAGTTTATTATTACACACTTCGTCGCCACTGTGGTGTACGGAACTTTCTGTCGTGTATAACAATAAATAAAGTAGCCCGAATAACCCGTTTATTTATGATGTACTGTTTTGGAAATGTGTAGTAATGAATATAATTGGAATTTTTTCCCAATACCAAATCGTTATTTTTACACCTCGCTACGTGTTTCGATCACCAAGTGATCATCTTCAAGAGGACGATGATCATCTTCCTCTTGAATTTCAATAGGACCGTTTCAAAATGATTATGAAAACTCGTCATTTGTATAAATATTTTGAGTTCAACTCAGTAAAATTGTAAAAAAATGTGTAACAATCTTCTTTCCTAGTCCAAATGCTTAATACAATTTCCGTTTGCTCTGGAAAATCATACGCCTCACAACAAAATGAAAAATATATTCGCTGACCATAACTAACTGACGGAGGGGTATAGGGAGTTTATGTAACAATCATGTAACGTCTTATACAAAAAATTATTTGTGGTTCTAATTGTTTTCTATAATATAGGTGGATACGATGGGCAACTCATTATCAAAAGTATTGCCACACGAAGACGTAATATTCGTTCTGATTAGCAAGTAAAATATACATGAGGATTGTTTATTCGTGTTTTTGTGATTTTTCTCAGTAGAAATTTAGATCACAATTCTTCGAAGGTATTCGTGATAGTTTGTTAAATATTCTTGCTCTCCAGTATATGCTTTACCCCTTTTTGAACAAGGAATTGTCTTCCTGAGTTTTTTCATTCGTAACTTGCAACCTGATATGTTTCAGTTTTCACTGTAGAAGTTAAGTCGTATTATGAGATGGTATTTTAAGAAAAATCCATGAAATAGCATTTACTAAATTTTTATTCGACTACTTTTTGTCGTGTATTGTATGAAACAACACAAATGGTTAGTGAAAATTAACAATTGTAAAAACCCAACTCTCCACCTAAATTCATTCAGCTATTCAGCTACATAAATTATTGAATCTAATGGAACATTCTGTAATGATAATAAATTTTAAATCTCACATTATCTGCGCGAAAAAGTATATCGCTCGTTTTCCAACACTCTCAATATACGTACATGTCAGCTGCATTTTTACATTTAGGGACAAAATAAAAATGTTATTATGAGCTACATATATGAAAACAGCGCCGACCTACAAATATAGCCAAATCAACGATATATCTAACATATCATCGAGAATTTCCAGATGCATACTACGGAAGCGCAGAAGGGGCTTGGAAATTACGACTTTGATTCTCGAAATTTCGACTTTTGTCTCAAAATTTCGACTTTAATCTCAAAATCACGACTTTCATCTCTAAGTTTCGACTCTAAGTTTAAACTCGAAATTTCGACTTTCATCTCGAAATTTAGATTTTAATCTCGAAATTTCGACTTTAAATTAGCCCGACTTTAAATTCGAAATTTCGAGTCGAATCGTAATTTTGTATACAAGTCAACCCCTACGGTTTACCTATATAGTATAACTAAGCGTTAGCTTAGGAAAAGTTTCCAGTTCAATCCTACTCTTGAAGATGATCACTTGGTGATCTAAACATGTGTCGAGGTGTTAAAAATAACGATTTGGTGTTGGGAAAGAACTCCAGTAATATTCTTTGAATATTTGATAACTAACTTACCAGGCATGATGAACAGAGTAATCACAAATCAAAATTGAAAGTTAGAAAGGATACAATATAAACGATAACAAATTTCAAATATCAAAGAAAAACTCGGGTAGAGTGTACTTTATTGTTGGGTATTCAACTGTCTATATACGAAGAAAATATTGGTCCATTACCAAACATTAAATTTTCATTTTTTTTTTATTATTTTTGTTTCACACTTGTAAATATGGATTAGGTTGCATTCACAATTTATGTGGGCAAATAATTCAAATAGTTGTTTTTCAAGAACATTACTTTGATGAAATCCTTCTACTCATTCCTATTATTCCAATCTACTCATACCGATCCTGTTCTTTTTTTGTTTCCTCGAATCGGTCGTTCCGAAATATATTCAGTGAGAGGAGCACAGAGACCAAAAACCTTCTTCGTCGTGATCAGGTGTAAAAGCTGCGATAAAATTGCGTTACATGTTACATGTGCGATTGTTCCTTGTCTAATGAGAAACTTCCACTCCTACAATACATTCTTCTGCCATACTACATCAAACAAGGTGAGTTAACTCATTCATCCTGCAATTGATTTTTTTATTCGTACTTTTACGCAAAGTTTGATATCAAAACAAATCTCAGTGGTGAATCTGCGTCCCAGAAATATTATTGAGTTTTTCAAATTTGGAAATTTGTTGTAAATCCATTGGAGTATTCAGCCCTATAGTATTCAAAACTGTAGAATAGTGTGGATGGATATTTTGACACTTTATTGGAATTTTTTTCTACAGGATGCAAGGCGCTAATAATACTCCAAAAGAAGCACATTTCGTCATCGTTTCGTACAATAATGCATGCCTGCTTCCTTGCGATTTCTTGCGGTAGTGGAATGAAATAAAAACCGTTACCAATCACATATTTATTTATTGCTACTTCCAACAAAAGAATTTTACTCGAAGCCCACACCGACAGTTGTTCTTCAAATTCTCCTAATTTATTCATTCATTCATTCATTTTTTATTGTACCAATCAGTCAAGTCCCTACCTGAATCGATAATATCATTTGTTGCACTGAAATATTTACGATAAACAATTTCCCTTTCTTTCTATTTTTCGATAAAATCCCCTGAAAATGTAAAATTAACTTTGAGACATGACGTTTGTTTTGAAATTTTGGAAATCTCACGTTTGAATAATGAAAAAGCATCGCCTAGAAACTTTTTAGGATCTTTATGAGTTAAATTGATGATTACCCCCGTTGTTACTCTACGATTGAAAACATTGTTAACAGTTTGCCACTTTACCCTGGAGCTTCGTCGCTTCAAACCCGAGCCTGCATGTTTATTATTCAT
>WOGN01010564.1:0-10354 GCA_015342105.1 Leptinotarsa texana | reverse complement strand
ATGAAATGATATCAGAATTTAACGTAGCATCTGAATATGTAATGATATACAGGGCGTTCTATTTTAAAAAATGGAATTTTGGTCTGTAGCACCTACAGCAAACACCCTGTATATTTAAAAATTATATCAAAATATAGCTCTTATGAACTCCTAAAACTTTTGTATAAAACATTTTTGTATATCTCCTTCAACAAACCAGATATTGCCTGTCACATAAAATGTGGGACACCCGGTATATTATAATTGAATAGAACCATCGTTTCATGTGATGGCGCTTGAAATGCTATCTATACTCAGAGCAAATAATTATTATAATATGAAATAAATGTTACAAACTGTGGAATGTTCCGTAAAGTTTATATACCTACCGCACAATTTTTTCATCTCAAACTATGAACAAACAATTTAATTATAATAATTTTTATCTTAGTCTTGGTATTTTTTGAGGGCATTGCCCCACAATGCCCCCCTTTAGCTACAGCCCTGATAATAATCATTTTAAATATGTCAAATATATAAAATGAATAACCCCTTCAATTCATATAAAATGAATTTTTCACAATGAATCAGATTTCTTCAATTACAGATTGTGTTCAAAATATAATCTGCAAGTATTATTTACTTTTCCACTGAGCAAAAAAGTATACTTTTCTTTCAATAATTTTCCATTCTTGCAAATACTGGATAATTCTTTATCTATTAAAAAAACTTCATTATGAATACAATTCTTATATAAGTTGCAGGCTCAAATTTATTATCTTCAATAGTTTTAGTACTCATTGGTATCATTTCATCATCAATTTTTATTATTTTTTTCGGGAGACACAGTTAAGAAATTGGAACTGATTTATTTTTTTCCTTGCATATCGTCGACTTAATGTGAACATTTCATAAGTCCAATTTTCCATAAAATTAGTTTTTAGGTCTATCTGTTAGCGAAGCACCGTATCTATACATTCAAATCAAATAGCTAAGTAAAAATTATTTAGATGGCACTAGAAACAGAAGTATGAAATGCGCGTAAGTCTCACTCGTTATTCATCAATATCTGTTCGGTGTCCTGCTTTTTAGTTTGTCAGACTTTAAATTGGCTGTTATTTTATCAGACTGAGATTCAATATCACTAAGGTAAGTACATGCTATATAAATTTAAGCTTTTTAAATGTGTTAACATATATTAGACTGGATTAATATAATTTCTGTAAACTTAGGGAGTTGTGCATTTTTCAAAGCCTTTTGAATATCAATTATTACTGTAGAGATTGATTTTACCAGGGGCTTTATAATCTGGGGACTTCGTAACTGAGATGTTTTTACCAGTGGCTTTACGCTTTGTGACTAAAGATAACAAGTGTTTTATTTCAGCTATGGATCGTACGACAAGAGGTTTCAAACTGTTGGGTTTAATAAAACATTCGGCCTACATTTTGAAGGACATAACTAACGATAGTTCTGGAACATCAACTCGTAATTCTATAGAATTAAACACGACAATAAAACTTTTCAAAGACAAAGATCAAGACAATCATACTGATACAAAGAGCGCGGAAAATAAAAAGTGCTTTGCAGAAGAATGCGAGGAAAAACTACAGTCGGCTCTTGCATAATCAGAACAAGAAATTCATTTGATAGAAAACATTTTAGACCTAGGAAAACCAATGATTTATCATCCAGTTTTCTCAACAATGTAGTAATATCCGGCACAGAGCAAACGGATATGATACTTTTATTTTTTCTGATGAGATACTCAATGTCAATATAACAAACGATATAGACGCGCCAACTACTATGGATTTCGAAGAAAACCTATGAGTAGGAAACATTAGCAATGGAGATAATGGTGAAGAAGATTCAACAAATAATCCAGAAGGAGTAGATAATGAAAACAATGACCCTACTTATAAAATCGGCAATGATAGGGAAAACCGGTAAAGAAATAGTAATTCAGTGTTACAAATTGACGGATGAAGAGCGAAAATTAATTTTCGCGAAGTTTTGGTCCCTTTCGTGGCCTGAGAAGAAGTACTACATTTCTGCAAAAGTCTTGAAAAATAAAACGAAAAGATCAAGGCATAGAAAGGATCCGGAAGTAACCCAGAGGACATCTTTGAATAACAAAACCATAATACCATTTAAATCATTTTCAATATTATAATTTATGTAACTTTACTGAGATTCTTCCAAGTTCTTTATAAAACACGAAGAACTTGGTATATAAATAATAGCGTATAAATAATAGGTATATAAATAATAGCGTTGTTGTATTAGATGAAATCTGCATAAGTCCCTCTTCCCACTGGATATACGAATGAATTTTGCATAACTCCTTTATTTTTCAACAGGTAACTATTATAAAAATATCAATACTTGAATGCAGTTCCCTAAATGTATTTTTCAGCCAAATTTCATTTTCACCCAGATTACATTATTTTTAAAGAAGTGAAATGTTCTGTAAAATTTAGGTTTTTGGACTTGTGCAATTAGACCGACGATATGTGTATTCGAAAATATTTCTTGACTATAGAAAATATGAGTGAAGTTGGAATTAGACTGAGTATTAGAATTTTTAGGTTTGAGATTTGATCGAGTAAACTTATTATTTGAAGAAATATTATCGATAGGTGCATTTGGATTAGAATGTACTAACCTACTGAACTATGTGCAGAACTAGTATTTTCAATAATTGTGGACAAATCGTAATCCGTTGGTAATTTAGCTGGAGAATTTGAAACAATTTTGAAAACAAAATGATAAATATATTACTTCACAAAATTACAAAGATTTTTATGGTTCTTTTCACTATTTTTCAAATTCATCAGTTCAGAATATTTTTAATAGTCTGAATAATAACTTCGGATAAAAGACTTCCCTGGACATTTCATTCTGTATTATAATTTTATTAAGAATATGAAATTTATCATGTACTGTTTGGAACCTTTGATGTAGTAATGAATATTACTGGATTTTTTTTCCAACACCAAATCGTTATGTTCACACTTCGACACGTGTTTCGATCACCTAGTGATCATCTTCAAGAGGAAAATAAAACCGTTTTATCTTCCTATTGAAGATGAAAAATAACGATTTGGTGTTGGGAAAAAACTCCAGTAACATTCGAGAATATGAAAGTCAGTCCTTCTAGAAATGCATGCAGTGGGCACCAGTGCAAACACAAGCTTTGTGCCTAGAAATACAGGTATGGGTAGAATTCAACCACATCAATATGTCCTTTTAAAGTGGTAAAAAACATAGAAACTTTCATTTCTCTTTTCATCATGATCTCCTACCACGGTTACATCCATCAATTTACATCAATATACCTATTATTATGGAACAAGCTCAGCTGTTTCCAGCACCCACAGTAAAGCAACCTTGGCAGCAACTTCCCATCAGTATAGATGCTACAGATGTGGTATGACGCATCAAGTAAGAAAATGTCCGGCATTTGGTAAGCAGTATACTTTGTATGCGGGTTTCAATCACTTCAGTAAAATGTGTAGAAATAATCGAGGTATACATAAGGTATGTAATATTGAAGATGATCATGGATTTGATGTAATTTCTGACTGTCAGAATAATAATAATTTATTCATTTGTATGCTACATGAGTTTCGTTTCAACCAGCGTCAGAAAGAGTTTCTGACAATCAGGATTCTGCGCAGTAATGTGATTGCGTTTCAACGTGAGTTTCCAACTATTAGTAAACTATCATACGAACGACAACTCTCAGAAGTTGAGAAACTTGTGCGAACTAAGGACTAACGAGGTCTTATTTTTTAACGTGTGATTCCTAACACGGCTGCAGAATCATTCCAGCATCAACCAAATAAATTATCTCGAGAAAAATATCTGGACGAGGCGGGAATCGAACCCACGGTTTTCCGATCGTGAGTCGGGCGCACTACCACCGCGCTCAATTCCACAATTCCATTTCCACATATTTTATATTCAAGCTGATCCCGATCTTTTGAGGAAAAACTGTCATAGAGTTAATACCTCTATCATGGGTTGAATCACTCCTTCAGGCTGTTGAATGTCATTAGTATCCATTCCGTTGGGAGATTTATTATGAAAATATCCACCCTAGGAATATTAGCTGATCTCTATTAGTTATTCACGTATGACATTATATTCACATCCATTTTTTTCACTCTTTCCTGATAGTCACAGCTCTGTTTTTTATGTCTCTCCAAGTGAATACTTACCAACCACTGTTTTGAGAAATACATTCATAGAATCTCGTAAAAGTCGAAGAATATCGAGTACGCTGATAAAATATCTTCTGGTTTCGGCCGACCTGATTTATGTCAGAAAACACTAGAAAGCTTACTATTTTTTGAGAAACAAAATAGTGGAAAATGCGGGACTTTCTCCTGATGTCCTACAGTTTTCGATGAGTTCACAAGAATACGAAAATTTTCATTCCACGCTCTATCACTGTCTAAAACAGATGACTTGTTGCGACGCTGTTTTTCAAATATTGTTCATCATATCAACTTCATTTTACTTTATCATAATCGTTAAGCTTCACAGTTGATAAATACGATTTTGCTCCTTTAATGGTTCGATAAAGTTAAAAATTCCACCTATTTTATGGTTTTTTCTGCATAAACTTGTCGAAATACGATTTTACTGTTTCAAGTCTGTTGGGTTTGTTGAATTCTTCCTACACTGTATAATTTATATCAACATGTATACCAAAAAAATTAAATGTTGTTGTCAAACGAAAGTATGACTTGAATAAAAGTCAAAGTTATTTTCTCCCAAAAAGTAACGATTTTCCATCGAAATATAACATTTGGCGACCGTGACAGGACACAATTACGATGGAAAACCTCAAGAGAGAAGGGGAGCAGTTACGAAACCTTTTCATCAAAAAAGGTGCTAGCGACTCTACGACGACTGAAAGACTACGTTGATGGAATATTCACACTGGATGAGCTAATCAGAGGAAAAATATTTCTTCCTACCGAAGAAGAGTTATCACAAGAGTTTGACGGAATTGAATTTTTTAGAGACGAAATGATAAACTACCGATCCATATGCGATGTTGTTATCAATGAGGCGTCATAAAGGTAACAGAAAAGTGTTTCCAACAAGTCCACAGAAAACAGCAGAAGAAAATTCCAACTCCCACAACTTGAACTGAAAAAGTTTGATAGCAACGTAAAAAACTGGATTGGTTCTGGGAACAGTTCTGCAAAATCCACGAGAATGAAGAAATATATCTAGATGATAAATTCCAATACCTACTACAGGCATCAATTTACCGCCTTTTGGTTCAAATTATTGAAAAGCTTTTGACCAATTGAAATTACGTTTTTCTGATAGAAGTCTATGTGAAAGAATTGCTGGATCTTGTTCTCAAAGGACTTTGTCCTCTTTGTAAGACAAGTTAGAAACTCAACTGAGATCAATTGAAACGCTTAGAGTGACTTGAAAAGAGAAGTGGAATCTGAAGAGAGAATAAATCTTGCACACAAAGCTTCAGTACAGGAAGAAATAAATAATCTAAATGCTTTGGGTAAATTGAAAACGCAAAAGCAAGATGAAAGTAGGACGTGTATAAGTTTGGCTCAGCTCTAGCTCTGTGAAGCGTCGTAGCAAAACTGGATTAAAAGCTTCACCCAGATGACCATTCTTTCTGGGATAACTTAGACTTTTCACCGAAGGATTAATACTTCTCAATAAACGATAGACACAGTAGGAAGACAGTTTTGGCTCACAAGTTAGTCTGAAAGAATGGAGACTTGCTAAGCATTCGACCATAGACTATTACCTTGTTCATCATGTGCCTAGTAGACCTAAAGTTATTTATAGTTGTTAGTACACTATTCGAATGAAAAATAATGTCAGATGTAAAATAATTTCAATAGGAAAAAATTTCGAAATTATATCTTATTCTGATTCTTCTTTATTTGCAGGAATGATCACATAATTTTTATATAGGATGTCGTACGACTATTTTTTGCAGAAATTATTGATCGGTAATGATTCCACTATCAGAATCAAATCATACAAGTTTTATGCAGGATGTCGTACGAATAATTTTTTCATCAGTATGCCAGTTGATGAGCCGCAGGCAGTTTCGTTGTTGGTTAGGGAGTATGAAAATAATATAGAGAATGATTACAGATTACTGCTACACTATTTAGCACTTGAAAAATACTTTGTGAAATATATAATGAATGAATGAAGGCTTAAATTTACAATTATAATATACTAAATATGAATATAACTTCCTATGATCGTGACAGGACCAAAATGAAACTGTGTAACTGTATCTCTGCGAATAGAGATATACATAGAAGAAATATATAAGGTGTAACATTATTACTTTAAAATATTCAAATGCCGTATTCCTGGAGTAATTCGAAGAAAAAATTCTGCATAAACTTGTATCCGGAAATACTTTGCTTCGTAGATGTAGGGTGTTGAAATTGAATTTAATTGAATGAGTTATTTGCACGAGGGCTCCGCGTACGCTGTCATTATTTAT
This sequence comes from Leptinotarsa texana, assembly GCA_015342105.1. Classification (NCBI taxonomy): domain Eukaryota; kingdom Metazoa; phylum Arthropoda; class Insecta; order Coleoptera; family Chrysomelidae; genus Leptinotarsa; species Leptinotarsa texana. Next base: position 3,855 of record WOGN01010564.1, on the reverse strand, counting down.
TTCAAATTACTCCAACTTCTTCAACAGTGGGCTTTTGGTACTTTTCATGAAAAAACCCGATTCACACACCTATTCCAAGTAAAAAAGGTAGACGTTCTCAATCATGCTAAATGTGATCATTTTCGAGATATTCACCTACAATTTTCTACATCGATGCATATTACTTAACTCCTGAGGCGCTATGTGAAGTTGTTGTGAACATTACAAAAGCCAAGTATGTGGTGGATTCCATTAAAATGAACAACTTTTTTCTTTTAAATGTTTATCAAAGAATCATTCGCTTCAGAAATATGATTGGCTTTTGTCATAAGTGTTTCGTAATTGTAGTTATTTTCATCAAACATTTTGTAGGAAAAAGTTGTGTATTCTGATGAGATCCACCACATACTTACTTTTTGCAATGTTCTCAGCAGCTTCATTTAGCGCCATAGGAGCTAAGTAATATGCATCGATATAGAAAATTCTAAATATCTCGAAAACGATCACCTCCATTGTTATCGAGGTGTACCATTTTTACTTAAAAGAGAGAATTAGGTTTTTTCGTAAAAAGCACCAAAAGTTCACTGTCAAAAAAGTTGGCAAAATTTTAAATAGACAATGACAGCATACGCAGCGGCTTCAAATGTTACATGAAAATTATTAAGAAATTATGATTATCCACGTCAAAATGTCCCCTCCCCAAGTACAAAATTTCGTGCAAATAATTAATTTTTTGCAAAAGTTATCTCTAAAAATCAAACTAAAAAAATTATATGCAACATCCTGTATCTCCGAAACGAAGCATTTCCAGGCATGAGCTTATACAAACTTTTTTTTCTTAAAATTGTTTCAAGAATACGTCACTTAAATATTTTAAGGTACTTATGTAATACCACGTAGATAGATACCAAATAGAACTCCGAAATTTTTGGTTTCAACAATTAACTACTAGGTGACTCTTAAAAATTAACGAATTAAGTCGATACCACTATAAAATAGGCAGCTTTTCCATAATGCAACCTATTTCTGAAGCACTATGTTTTGTAAGAGAGCATTATCTAGTACATACATGAAAATTTGGCGGTACTGAAAACTTCAGTTTGAAAATAAACTGTTGAAACTCACTTCTGTACTTTTAACTGATCAAAGGGACGTTTTTCTTTCAGGAACAACAGAAACAATGGCCAATGTCCCCAACTTTTTGTTGATTGCTAAACGTTGCAAAAATTTTATGCACTCTTCCAAGCACTCTTTCGATGAAGTGTCCAACATTACGTCTGTCCTTATTACAATTTCTCCAAAGTCACTTAAAAACCTAGCACCGTCAAGTTTATCAGGTGTGATCCAGATCTTCAGAGATCCATAACCTGGAATAAATAGAACTTGAATGAAAACTGTTGGAGAAAATTGTTAACGAAAATACAAATTCAATATCATCATTTCCTCACCTGGGTTGAAAATTGTTACTCCTCCAATTCCTACAAGCAGCGGATGCGTTCAAACCATCATTGCTACCCAAGAAACTGAAAATATTGGTCAAGACCAAATGTGGCAACTCAGCCCAGGGTTTCAACTCAATTTCTTCCATGGATTTGATTTTCTCGTATTCCGAACACTCAGGGTTCTCCACTAAATTCATTTCTATGAATACAATCCACTGAACATCATTACATGCTGATGAATCATACAATTTTCGATCCAAGACACACTCATCAAAGTATATTAGTCGAATATGAAATTTTTACAAATCCACTCAGTATGAATTTTAAATTTCCGTTAATGATCAAGTGGCAATAAAGAGTAAATGAAGTTAGATACGTGTAGAATGAACATCACTTGAACGATACTAGTTTTCTTTATTAAAGCACCAGATTAGCCCATTCTTTTTCCTTATACCTGTGAATTGTGACGTCATCGCTTCAAGACACCAGGAAAACGATTTCCTAAAGGCAAATTTCTTGTCGGAAATGTTAAGAAGCTTTTAGGAATTTCAGGAACTTTTTTCATCCATCAAAGCAAAATAAATATTCCATTGTAAATAAAATACGAAAAATAAAGTTTTTTGACTTGAAATAACTAGAAACTAACCTCTCTAATAATTGAAATTTCACAGTACTACTCACAAATGTTTTCATTCAATAAAAAATTTACACATCAGTTATTTAGTATATCGAATCGAGACTCAGCTTGGTAGGGCACCAATATGAAATATTTATAAAATAGACGTTTGTGAACCGAGTGATAAATGTAAATTCCGTTCACAGTTGCAAAATAATATCGAAAATTATTCATCTTCTACCGCCATATCTGCATTGTGTTTTTCATGGTTCATTGATTGGAAAACATTTCCAGAGAAATTACCCGAATACGAGGCAACTTAAATGAACAAGAGTGCATGATCAAATGGAAAACACCGTACAACAAATGAAATCATGCCAAGGTATTGATCAAGACATTGAGAGAGTAATTCACTAAAAGAAAGAAAGATGGAGACAGATCCTGCGTATTGTTATGGATGCTGTATTATATTTATCCACAAATTGTCTTCCTTTTTGCGTGTGTCACGAAACTCCTAGCGAGCTCTTCAAACCATATCCTCAGCCTAGTCAAGACCACTTATTGAACTTAATTATCCTGATAGCTCAATGAGAACGTTTAACAAAGAGACAAGTGTCATATTCATCAAAGTCGATACAGAATGAAATCATTGACCTAATGGCAAAAACAGTGAAATGGTATTTTAAATGACATCAAAGAAGTCAAATACTACACAATAATGTTCGACTGCACTCCAGATGCGTCCCATACAGCCACGAAATTTGATATATGAAAAGAACTAGCGATGTATGTGAAATAAAAAAAAGTTCCATTTATTTCATAGAAGTTGTTGAAAAGACAGGAGAGGACATTTGTCAAAAGATTTTAGAAAAATCAACAGTTAATGATTTAGATATTGGATAATGTGTGGTTAATCATATGATAAGCCGTCTATAAAGGAGTACAAGTCATGAGCTGGCCGAGTTCCTACCGTGATTGGCTCAATCCGTGAATCTTGTAGCTGTTCACTCTGCCACAACATGCCAGGAAGTTATTAACTTATTTGAAGTGATTCAAAAAATATATTGTTTTTTGTTAACTACATTACTAAGTAGAGGAACAACGCCGATTCTGGCACACTTCAAGCAACCTTTCCAGAACGAGTTTAAAATCTCAGCAGATTCCATTTTTTTCAGTCTTTAGTTGCACATTCTGAGGCTAGAATTCGTCGATATTCAGGGATTTGTTGGACAGACTGCCTCTATTCAATATACACACAAACGTAGTGAATATGGAAGACTTTCAAGATTCATGGTGGTGTGTTCCAAAATTCAAGAAAAATACGCCGTTCTATGTGGATCATTCCAAAGGAAATTCGTTCAGATGCAGTCTCAATAATGTTGATATTCAATAAAAATGGCTTTATAATATACTACCAAATATAAATGAAATGTATATCACACACATCTTTGTTTGAAAATTAAAACTTATCTTATACAGGGAAAGTTGTGGAAAATATGCAATGGAGAAAAGTTATACACGAGGATTTATAGTGATGAATAAATATCATATTGAAAGATATTTCAGAAAGTTATTTCAGAAATAAAGAAAATATGTTTGTCTGTCAGCTGAAATTCTGATTCGTTGGTTCGTTTCAACAAGTTTATTCAGGACGTTATTATAGATGACTGATACTAGATATCTAATTTCAATTATATCTGGAAATTCATCTCGTATTCTGTTTTTTTTTGGAATTCCCATTCAAAATAGCATCCTTTGATATAGATACCGAACGAGTCTATTATGTGTAGATAACCTGAGTTTCATTTGTATGACAAA
>WOGN01010562.1:0-10354 GCA_015342105.1 Leptinotarsa texana | reverse complement strand
CTTATTCACTTCAATCCCAGTCATAGGAGTTTTGTTTAAATTGAAGGAGGTATATTTTTAAGAGATCATTTTTCGCGAAAGTCAGGTTTTGGCTTTCTAGTTTTTCATTTTCATACAAATATACCACATTGAATTTGAACAAGATTCCTATGGCTATTGCTGCTTTCCTACTAATGATATCTGATCCAGTCCCATAACAAATATTTGGAGTACAAACTGAATAGGAAAAACTTTGTTTTATTAATTTCACTGTTGATATGAAAGTAGCTATCTCGAAAGTTTTTTTTCGTGAAAGTAGTTGTTTCCAGAGGGCTGTACCTTCCAGTTTGATCTCACAAAAACTTCTATACCTACATGATCTACACATCTTTTTGAAGAGTTTCTTTCGAAACTAGTTTTGTATAGAGGTAGGTAGAACGCCAAAACTTCTCCTTCCAAATATATATATTCCACTATAATAAAACGATGCAAATATTTTGATTTTTCCCACACGCCGCTGGAATCCAATATCGAAACCTCCATATGAGAAATTCATTCGTTGTTACTTTCAGAACACGAACGAGTCAATCGTAAAACCAATCATTCTGAACAGCCATTAAGTTCGCATATTGAAACAAGTATTAGGAATGTGTCATCTTTGGTGCACTACGAGAAGCACATATTGTTTCTGAACCCACGTTCTGTCAATTTGAAACATTTCCTGCTGCGATATGGTGGCAGTAATAAAGACGTATTCAGGACCGTTTCCGAATCATTTTCTAGTCGGGAGACTGATGGTGAAAATTCTCAATTCAATTCAGTTTTTTGTCCCAAGAAACAATAAATGCTTATAATTAGGAACTATAACTAACTACAAAGTATAATGAAATATCAGAATTAGCATTTTTCACAATGAACACATATTATATCTAGAAAAAAAATACCAATGAAAGCAAATAATGAAATTGGTTAGAGAAAGTATATGCTGAAAACGAATCCAGTTGGAATAGAAATACAATGCAAACTATCAAATTTAATTGATACTTAAATTTTGTAATGAAATAAGGCCTCTTTATTTTTTCTGGACTTGAATTATATATAATGATCCCATCATCATATATCGACTTTTTTCCAAAATTTGTTTGTACCTTAATTTGTGAAAGTAATTTGCTTTGTCTTGTGGCATGATTGTGAATATGTCCTATTGGAATAAAATTTTATTTCTTTGTATTATTTTCAATAGAATGAATGGAGCAGCTAATTTTGAATTTATAGAGTGAAGTCCAATGTTTGGTTTATATAAGTTCAATGTTGGTTCCAAATTTGGCAATTTATAAATGATTCTTAATATTTTGTTTCGTAAGTTTTTCAGAGGTATCATTGTAGATTTACTTGCTGTTCCCCAAACAGAAATGTGAATGAATGAGAGTGAAAGATATGCTTTTAAAAGTTATAAATTCTGTTAAAAAATCCAATAAAAGGATATATGTTATTACTAATTTTTTCAATATATTTATTCGCATCAATTTCGCATCAATGTATAAACCTAAAAATTTTATTATATGATAGAATTTCGATCAACCATAATCGAATTATTTGAAGTATCAATTAGTCTCAGGGAAATAATCATATAAGAACATTTATTGAAATTAAGCCTCAACTTATGTTAATTAAGGAGTTAGAAATACTTCAACTAATGTTGATTTCGAAAATACTTGATAATGATGAAAATTTTGGTTTTTATTAAACCAACGTATTTTGTGCCAAAATTGGCAAAAGTATATTCATCTTTGGCTTTTAGTAAGTAGATTAGTTCTTTTTGGTACATATTTCACATTCTTTCGGTATATTCGCTCGCTTCTGCCTGAGAGACGTTGAAATAAATACATATGCATATTCTAGTAACATCCATCAAGTAGGATGTTTCGACCTAAATCTTATCAATTGATTGGCAATGAAAGGAGGCAATTGGTGCTAATTGCTTTCATGAAAACTTTAGGTGGACCAGAAAGCAGACACAAAAAACTACGAGTGAAAAACTCCCCAGATTTGGATAAGTATCCGAAGACAACAATCTGTCAGTTTGGTTACCAATAAAAGTATTCCCTATTAGTCTTTGAGACAGTGGACGATAGACGGAATAAACTCGTATACGCATATTGTTCAAAAATAGGGTGAGAGACATAAAAGTTAGAAGTGCTTTGCGTGTTTGGCGCAAGCTTTTTACAGAAGGTCGAAACGATGTGATTGACTTCGCTCACCCTGAACGCGCCAGCACAGAAACTATCGTTGAAAATGTCTAAAAAATGTAGAAAATGTAATGAAGATTCGTCGAATCACTAAAAGAGAAGTTGCTGAGGATATCGACATAACGGTTGACTCATGCTATGCAATTTTTTCCGAAATTTTGGCATGAAGCGTGTGACAGCAAAATTCATTTCAGAATTGCTGAATTTCAACCAAAAATCCGTTGCATGAGCAACACTCAGAAATGTTGAATAACGTCAATGGCGATCAAGATTTGCTCGAAAGGATCATAATTGGTGACGAATCATTGATACATGGTTGTGACATCGAAACCAAAATGTAATTATCCCAATGGAATGCCTGCCCAGGAGAGCCAATACCAAAAAAGCACGCTAAGTTCGATGAAATGTTAAGATTTTACTCATTGTTATCTTCGATTACCATGGCAGTGCATCGAAAGTTCTTGCTTCATGGTCATATGGTCAGTATGGAGTATCATCTTGAAGTCAGGAGCCACTTGCGGGAAGCAATATGAAGAATACTTCCGTTATTATGGAAGAAAAATAAGTGACTTTGTTGCATCAAAATAATGCATCTGCTCACTCGTCATTGCTTGTTGGTTACTTTTTGGTCAAAAACAACACCGTAATCATTTCTCAGCCACGGTATTCACCAGATTTGACCCCCTACAACTTCTTTCTCTTCCCAAGATAGAAGACAGCCATGAAAAGACGGCGTTACACGACGACTGAGACGATGAAAACCTAATTTCTGAGAGAGCTCAAGGACGAACTAGAAAGTGCATATCGATAATTGGATAAACTACGCTGACACAGGTGTATTATATCTGAGGGGTATTATTTTGCATTGTATTGATTGAAGAATGAAAGAAGATTTTTTGGGAAAAATGAAAATTCCCCTTATTTTTTTAACAGACAACTTATAAGAACACCCCAAATTTTTTCCAATCAATATATCTACTACACACGACACACATGAGAAAGAGAATGATTATGCTCAACAAAGGTGGCTCTCGTGACCGACAGTTATGAAAATTCAGACCAACTTCAATATATGCATGCAAATTCATAAAATGTGATATTGGCTACTACCCATACGTACGCTTGTGCTTTAGGTGAGATTTTGTTGTCTGCCAGACTTTTCTAACTGGGGAAAATGTCTGCCGTAATACAGGTGGCGGATAGGGAGACGGCCAGGGGACTGGAGGCCCTGTCCGGGAAGCAAATGTAGCCTTACGGACAGGACCGCCGGACTCCTAGTCAGTGGCAGAAATAATTAGGGTGAGGGGAACTAGAACTCCCCAAAAGCCTTTGGAAAACATGCCACCGTGGACCAGTCTACCCAAGCTAATGTGTAAGGAATCGTGCCGACAGCTGAATGGCCGCAAGGTAATATGCGGTTACGAACGATCTCTTTGAGGAACTGGGCGAAGCCTCACTGTAATCAGCCTATTGCTTGGAATGAGGCTGGACATAGCAGATCACATGATATAATACAAAGGCCAAGGCGTAAGTGCATTTGCAGCAACTATAAGTGCACCCTCCTCCTCCCTCACTCCACATCCAACACTCCTTCGGGCGTCAAGAGCTTCGCCTTGAATTGAGGCAAGAAACCGGCTGTCCCTGCAGGAAAGCTCCCTCACTTGTGCATCTCCACGGAGGGAACCACAAGAAGGTTGAAGAAGCCGCGCAACGGCAGTAATGTCGCTGCACTTCCAAAACTTTCGCGAAGGCCACCGTGAGACACCTCAAGGTTGCCAAAGAGAGTGTCTTGGCCTACACCTGCCAATATAAAGCAGATATCTACTAGTGACCTGTCGACCTTTCAGAAAAATAGATGGACGATGACCTAGGAGGACAACTCCTTGGGAGAATGTACAATGGGTCACATGTGGCCTGAGTCCTGTAGGTCTACACCCACCCTGCCTACTCTACAGATACAGATACAGAATTGGAATTGACTTCCGTATGACATTTTCAGCCATGGCATACAACCGCCATGATCACCTGTTATTATTATTTTTCAACGATATATTTTAGTAATCCTAAATGTCAGCTTTCCTAAAAATGATTGTTCAGTCTGCTGTCCACTGACTCTTAATCTATGTTTCACACAACACGCGTATACTTCATGTTAAAACGTCTTTGTACGGATCTGTAGTTGCCGTTTTTAAATCCCACGTATTGTCATTTTGAGACAGGTCCTGCTGCGACACGGTTGCAGTAATATGGATGCAGTACTAAGTGCTGCAAGGATATGACATGTTTATTCGGTATAAATTTCGTAATGCGGGTTGTTTATGACGATACGGTTCCTGCCGCAATACTAAAGAGTTTTAGTGGTTAGTAAATCAATGACGTTGAACGGGTTGCGTTTAAAAAATTCAGGATGGGTTTAGGATATGAAACGTGAGCAAATGTATTGGTAACTTTTAAGTGAACCGTTAATGGTTATTTATTTCATCTTCGTATATTCATTGGCATGAAAGATGCTCCATTTATATAGTTTAACTGAAAATCAGTTTATAGAAAAAGTATTATGAAGCGTAGGTGTCAGGAAGAGAACTCTTCGAAAAAGTCTGATAATACGTCAAGTTTATTAGTTCAGTTAATCAAAATACGGTTCAATATCAAAAAATAACATATTGTTGAGAAAGCGTGTATATAATGTGCCGTCCCCTTTATTTTTTAAACGGGTCAACTAAAAAATTCAAATTTGGAATGATGAAATTAATGCATGAATACTTTACTTTGAAGTGGAATTGACAGATGAAACTTTCAAAATGGCGACTGGGCATTTGGAAAAAACATAGTAGAAAGAGGATCTTGTGACAGATCTTTATGAAGCTTCTGGCTTGACAACCCTGGAATATAATGTCAATATCTTCAACTTCTACAAAATGGCGGAATATTTAATATTTTTTCCCAGATAGCGCACAGTCGCCATCTTGAAAGTCTCATTAGCCAATTTCACTTGAAATTAAAGTATACATGCAATGATTTTATCTTCCCAAATTTCAATTTTTTGAGTTGACCTGTTGAAAAAATAATAGGGGGGACATTAAAGAAATGCACTGTCTAAATGTTAATGTAATTAAATTAATATCATTTGATGAATGTATAAAAGTAGTCACTACCATAAATAAAAACAATCAGTCACTTATTTGAAATTCAAAATATAATAAACCATGGATGGCCATAGTGTATAGAACATGTATATCAATGTATTGTATAGTTTTGGTTTACTTATCAGTCTAGTATATCCAATAATATTCTTTCAAACTGTAATTGTTGAACTAATCTAAATTTTAAATTTATTTAACATATGAAAAGCTTAGGTTAATACTTAAAATTTATGTAAGGAAAGGTTACTTATCAATAAAATCTTTAATTCATCATTTTGTATTCGTAGATATATTATAGCAACTATAAGCCAATTTTTAATTTTGTAGGATCAAATAATGACACTGATAATGTACATACCTAAAATTAGCATCATTTTTTTCAAGCCATGTTTCACATAATGAAATAATGTTACGTGCTTGCTCGTTAGATTGTCTACAATATATATCTGTCGCACACACTTAGTGTCTGTCCGACTAGAGAGAAGGAGCCTGCCTTCCGCTGATGTACGGGTGAGAGAAACGGGAAGCCAAACAGAGTGGCGCTGAAACGCGTTACGAAACGAAGCGGTTCACCCTCCCATAGTAGGTTATCACTTCAATGAATGAGTCGGCGGCAGTGATGCAAAGTTTTGCTTCATTCACTGTTATTGAAATAATTAATTCGGCAAAAAACTTCCAGAAAAAGTGTCGCCTGTGTGTAGGAGAAGCTGGTAGACAATTCGAACACCTTCTTTAAAGAAATATATTTCATTGTTTGTTATTTATTATTATTATTGTTGAAGATTCATTCATTAGTAGTCAATATGGTATGAAATGTTATCAGTTTTTTTAAGGTGGTTGACAATGTATCGTGGTGTATTTCATCAGTTCGGACTTCCATTGTCTAATCTGATATAAATTGATTTTAAAATCCTGAAAAATTAAAATAATTAGGAAATTAATATGATTAATCGAAAATAACAAGAAACTGAAATTACAAAGAATTAACATACAAGCTACAATCAAACAAATGAATTTGAAATATTAATAAAAGCTGAAAAATAAAGATTGAAAATTATTATTGACAAAAATGAAAACAAATTGAAAAAATTAAAAGATTTCGAACCAAGTTATATCACGACATTTCGATTATTACTATCCACAATCGTCTTCTGGTGATAACCAGTTATTATTGTAAATAATAATTTTTAATCTTCATTTTTCAGCTTTTATTAATATTTCAATTTCATTCATTTGGTTGTAGCTTGTATGTTGATTCTTTGGAATATCAGTTTTTTGTTAAGTAAAATTGTTATTTTCGGTTAATCTTATTAATTTTCTAATTTTTTTTTTTAGGGTTTTCAAATCAATTAGACAACGGAAGTCCGAACTGATGAAATATGTTATTAGTTTTATTGAAACTATACGTGTTGATTACTGCTTTGAAGAACTTCCTCAACATTTGATGGCTAGTACTGAACAATTTTTTTTGTTTTATCGCCGCTTCTTCTAAATCCTACTTTATCAAAGTCTACATGAAAAAACTAAAAGTTTTGCTCTGTATTTAAAAAATGACTTCATCAAAACATCAAGTGTCCTACCTTTTTGGAAAGGTAATTTTGAGCTGGAATATGCGGAAATATACAGAGTCTCTCATCAAAAAAAAATTGAAAAATTGAGAGTTTCCACACCATTTATTTCTAGGAAAAAAGTGTTTTCGTTGGAAATGTTTTCATAAAAACAAGAAATTTTTGACAAGAAAAAAGTAAAATTTTCGAAAATGCACATTTTCGAACAACATGCTGTAACTCTGAATCGATAATAGTTGTCGATATGAGGTTCCCACCATTAAATTTGTCATATAATTTGACCCTCACACGCAGCCATCAGATTTTATCTATTTACTTTGAAAATAGGAGTTTCCCTTCAAAAATGTCCAATTTGGTTCATTCTGTACATACACAAAATTAAGAATATTAACACATTGTATAAGTTTTCACCACCCCACACTTTTAAGAAAATTCAACCCCAAATAGGCACAAAAACATAAAAAAATTGTATGAATTTGAAGGTAAACACAACGATGTGAATGAACATGTCTAAACATGAATAGGAACAAAACGATAATGGAACAGATTGGGTGTCGACATATACTGCTTGTTTCTGGGGTCACGTTTTTTACTTTCAGAACAGAGAAATACGTTCAATTTTTCCCCAGTGTGAGAGTAAGCCTGATTTGAAAGCAAGGCCTCTGATATCGTTAGTTCGTAAACACAACTTGCCGATATTTTGGCTGAATTTCTTTTTTCTCTTTGCTCTTGGCAATTCATTAACCCTATCTCTATCAAATTTCGAATATATTTCAAAGCATCATTCTATTTCCATTCACAATCTAATATTTTAACCTAATAGGAAGTTACACCTTCCGTGTTATCATGAAAGTTTCCCTAGGCAGTTTTCTACTCAAATATTATTCCGCCAACTCTAGATAATCCTCCCCCATCAAGCAGATTCCAATATCAAAGCTAACTTTCTGAGATTCGCGCCTCTCACCAATTAATCTCATTAACACAACAAAACGTTAATATCTCCACCTGTCCTAATTGATATTCAGAATGACTCATAGTAATATAAATAGCGTGATGAAGTAGCTAATACCCGACTCCTACTTTCAACTTGCTTATAAAGGGTTTAATTACCTGTGAACTGGTAAACTTACGCTCAAATTAATTTTCATTGGAATTTAATTTCCCTAATCCGAGTAATTGAAAGTTACTAAGATAAATGGATGACAGCCGGTAGGGAATATCAGATATCTTGAGTTGTAAGGCAAACGGCAGCTATGAGATGCATAAAACTTAATTTGTGCGTTTGGGGATTATGAGAGAATCGATAAAAAAATTGAAATACACCACAAAACATTGTCAACCACCTTCAAACTTCCGTAATAACATTAATGTTAACATGTTTACTCGCCAGATAAACCTCAAATTCACGACACTTATCTTTCCTGGTTCACATTGAAGAAATATTTTCCCAAGTATTTTCTGAATGCCTTATGTACGCATATGCTTCTGAAATCGTTAAAAAATAATAATTATATATAATTCTTTTCGACATACCTATATTAACTTGTAATATAGGTGAAATCCTTATGTTTATTTACAAATTATTCTTAACAACTACATACTAGCCTAGCTGGAAAAAAATCAAATAAGCTTGATTCAATGTATCGCAGCCCTCAAGTTGGTTTCATGGTCGCTTGCTCTAGACTGGAAAATGTGGTAGCAAACTTTTTCAATTGAAACAGTCAAATAACTGGCTTTCCAGACTCACTGCGTTCTTCCCATCATTCAGGCAAACGAATACTATCAGTCAAAAGTCAGCTGAAGACCTACACCAGAAAGCCTTCAACAACACAGACAATATACCGAATCCCTTGCAGCTGAGGCTGGTCCACATTGGAACCACGAAAACAAATCCAAGTACCACGCTCTTTGAACACAACAAAAAAATGTTGATTTGGGCAAACAGACAAATCAGCTTTAGCCGAACAAGCACACAAAGAACGTACTCATGTCATCTCGTTGAAAAAAAATACAAATACTTGACAAAACTTGGGGTATATAGGAAGTCTACAGAAATTCATAAACACAGAGACAATTTCAACCGAAATGAAAAGGTTTTCAATATAATAGCTTATACATTTTTGAATTTTCAATGAAAAAAATATCATTAAATTTGGAAGCAGTATAAGTGGAAGCGGTTCTCATACGCCTCTTCCGCAGGTACTGAACCATTCGCTTCGCCTCCATGCTAAGAAGATTCAACAGATCATCTCTGGTCTTGATTTCTGGCCATACCAGCCTGGAAAGCAATGAGGCTGCTGACTCCCTTGCAAAGGAGGGTGCTGCAAGTAGCTTCATCGTCATTGCCATCGCTTCAGGCTTCGACAAACAAAGAATGAACACCTGGAAGGCAAGAAGATTTACGAACTTCTAGCAAAATCTTAACGAATTGGCTGGCTCCAAGGCGTTTATTGACCATTCGAAGCTTGATACCAAACAGTTGTTGGTTTACAGTAGGGATGAATACGATGTCTAACAGGTCTTTTTACAGGTCACTGTTATTTGAATCATCATTTGCAGAGACTTGGACTGTAGGAAGACAGTGTGTGTTGCCTCTGTTTGGAAAATGATGAAATATCAGAGATATATACATATTTATTCATGGTATTACACAAAGTGTTTTTACATACGTCAAATCAATAATTTGATGAACTCAAAAGAACACAAACATACATATACACCAGACACACATAACTCATATAGGTATATATACATTTACATGTACATAACTAGAATTACACTATTTTTTTTAAATCGATTCATATTCAGGGCTACGTCTTTCAGATCAGTGGGAAGAGCATTGTGAAATTTTATTGCCAGATATCTGTAAGAGTGCTTAGTTTTGGTTATTCTTGGTTTAGACAATCTAAAGTCCATTCTCTTTCTAGAGGGGTATTTATGTATTTCTTCATTTCTAATCATAATGCCTTTGGAGATTTCCTTCATCTTGTACATTAGGCATTCATATATAAAACAGGAAGGAAGTGTTAAAATTCCAAAATGTCTAAAAATTAGTTTACAATGTTCATTGAAACTTTTCTCAGCCATTATCCTGAGTACTTTTTTTATAGGGTAAATATTTTAGCTGAGTGACCCGAGGATCCCCATACTATAAAAGCGTACGTCATTGTTGAATGGAATTATGAAATATATGATATCCTCAAATATTCTTCCGTTAGTTTGCTTTTCAGCTGGCTTATAATGAAAGCGGCAGTTGAGATACGTTTTGAAAGATGCTTGATATGATATAAAAAGTTCAAGCTGTTGTCAAGGTGTACATCGAGTAATTTTACTGGATCTTCATCTCTTTGTTTAACCAGTGTAAAGTTGGGATTCAGAGTTTTGTCAGAGTTGAGGGAAAGGTAGTTACTCTTAT
>WOGN01010560.1:0-10356 GCA_015342105.1 Leptinotarsa texana | reverse complement strand
CATGTCCAGCATATGCGGTCTCGGCCTATATCCATCGACATAACGCGGCCCTAAGAGTGCTATATTACCATCTACGGCACTCTTACGGTATTGACGAAACACCGGTGTTACCCTACGCTCCGGGGGATATTGAATCCGTTGTGGGGAGATTTTCTCTTCGAACTCCGCAGACTCTATCCAGATCATCCTGTCAAGATGGTTGTTCTGATTATTGGAGTCCTTGGTGGTATGATGTCCTCTCTACTCTCGAATCTTAAAATCATACCGGCTTGCCCCACTAAGGCAGAAATCTTAGCCGCACAGATGAAGAAGGCTGTCATTCTTGGCTCACTGCTCTTGGTCAGGGCACATGATTCTCGGTTCCAATGATCACTTATCCCACGGTGCGGGAAGTGATCATTGGTTGATAATGCTGGTGCGCCCTCCCGAATATATCAGGGCTTCGGGGGATAGGGCCTGACCAGCGCACACTACGGTGAAAAAAAAATTATAATAATCATCTTTATTACTTTCAAATAAATATATACAAAAAAATTGATCAAAAATACTGATAACTGACCTAAAAATCAATGAAAATAAAGGACGGAGTTTATTTTTGTAAAGTGTTAAGCACCATCAAAAATATTCTTTCACTTAACCCAAAAACAGAGATATGTTCTAAATTAATATTCATTTCAGAACCGGATGTTACGTAAGATAATTATGTATCAGTAAATGACAACAGACACGTCTATCTCAGAGATCTAAAACTAAGAAATGGAAAATTATACTCAGAATCTTCACCAAATATTAAAAGCACATTATAATAAACGAACGCACACATCGTTTATCCACTTGATTCGTTGGAAACATCAAAATTAATCTCACTACGTGGGGAGTGGATTTCAACGAAAACCTTTGTTGTGGGCCAATGCTTTATCTTGAAGAAATATTATATAATTCAACTTTGAAAACGTTTCGCCTCTCACTTTCGATCAATCAGTATCTTTCAAATAACGGATTCCTTTCGCCAACAATACTTTTACTAAGGAATTCTGAGGCAGTTTTTGTAAATTGACAAATTCAATACTTCGCAGAAATGTCAATACAAAATGTCATTTTAACAATTCTTTGATTTCCTTGAGAGGTATGCACCGCCATCTTGCGATAGTACTCCTCTCAAATAGACATGGTAAAACCATAAACCGTTACGTCCAGGCTTCCAAATATTAACTTAAAATGCTGTTCCTAACACGTTAATTTTTATTAAGGCCACAGATTACTTATAAAAGTATACTGTGTAAGGGCAATTGTTCAAATTAGATTTCCCAAATGGAAGAGCGATTTTTTCATAATGACTATATAATAGATATTTGAAACATATTGTTCAGTAAACTTCAGAGCTAAATCGATTTGCGAATTATGTGTTCTCATAGTGAACACTTGAAATAAAAGGTTATTGCTCCAAATATACAAAATATTTATGTATTTAGCACAACTCATTGGTTTTAGATTGACGTCAGCGCAACCTTGCGGCAATGAATCACTGCTTCCATAATCATTTGATCGACTCAGCTGTCTTTGGAGTTCATAGGCGTAACATCAGACTATCTATCATTGGTACTCAATCATTTGCATGTTGAATAAGGGAAAGAGCTAACAAAATTTCAGGCTAGGCGTTGACGTGTGTAAAATGTAATTTTGATAATATTAATTTCATCATGAAGTAACAGTTCAGAAAAAAGATTATCATTGCATTCACATTAGTACAAGCTTTGAGTGAAACTTTTGACATGGATTGAATTCAAAGCAAAAATTGTTCCTATACCCTATAAGAGTATAGTTTAATTTAGTTGGCGAAACGCACAAGAATTTTCGATACATTTAAATTTATTTCACTTTTATTAAAGCACCCATGGTTGTCAAGATTCGCAAATATTTTTTCGATTTCATAAAATATTGTGGACTTAAATTTATTCCAGAGAAGTTTTTTTATATGAAGGAATGGTGTTTCAAAATATACTTTTATCAGTTATTTCTTTATGACGAGATAAAAGAGAAATATCAAGTATCTAATTTATGGGTTAGGAACATGAATAGAAAACTACAAAAATTTGTGTTTTCAGGACTAGGTATTAAGAAAAAAAACGAATATAATAAATCATGATTTAATCGATAACAGTTGAAATAAATTAAACAAAGACTGCTCATATAAAATGACTTATAAGTTATAAACATGGAAAAACATTTTACAGCACCATTGAAAAGGAATATGAGTCTTAATAATAATTATCCTATTTTCATATTGATGGTACTGTAAAATTGATGAATATTGCTCTACCTATTTTGACCAAAAAATAATGAGAACTTGGCAGTTGTGTTCTACCGACCTTTGACCTTTTGCCAGTTATTGAATTTTTGATAGGCAGCATTAAGTAGCTGATTCAAGTGTTTGGTCAGGTGATGGGAGAGCGGGGACAATTCTCTCATTAATTTATCCTAAAAACAAGAAATAAAAATTATGACTCATCATTACAACTTATTATGAGTAGGTACATACCTCGAATGGCTTTAATTTGGCAGTGTGGAATCTATTTAATGCTTCATGCATCTTAACAAGTTTGACTTCTGAGTTGCTCGATGTGGGGGGAAAACAATGCCAGAAATGGTGTAACAGTTCACAAAGAGCAAGATACAGATTCCTTACCTCCTTTTCTATATCTGCAGGTACTAATTCTGAAAAATAGTGTTGAGTCACTAAACTTGATGAACAGAATTTGAGCATGACATTATTTCGATTCTTCATTAACAGAAGAATATAAATTTACATTAAATACTCTTTGGAAGTTCTATTGGCAACAAAAGCTCTTTAAAAATGGGCAGAACTTGGCTAGCAACCTTGAAGAAAAATATGTTGAGTTGCAGAAAACAGATAATGATTGTGTTGTTTTTGGATAAGAACATTTTTAGCTTAGCTTTCTACTACTCCAAACAAGTAACTTTTTAGTTACTACTTTGCATGATCTACACATCTATGTATAGAGTTACTTCTTTTAAAATTGATTGTTTCCTTCCTTTCTATGGAAGATTCCCGCATTTTTTTTGTATCAAGATGGACTAGTAGAAAGCCAAAGACGTTCCCAAAAATTAGTCACTCCTAAAAATATAACCCTTTCAATTTAAATGATTGTATTCAAATAAAAAATATAATTTGCTGCCGAACGACTGTTTGGATGGAAATCTAAAATACAAACTATTTCTCCCTAGTATTAAGAACAGTTTTCTGAATATAATAATCAAAATGTGTAACTTCTTAAATAAGACTAGTAAATGCACTTCTGAATTCTGATAACACTTGTTGATCATTTTCATATCTTATCTAATTTTCAACTAATCCCAGTATAACCGTTAGTTTTCAAAAGAAATCACTGTCAACTTTTTTACAATCTTTTTTCTGCGATTCATTACTTTCTAAGTTCACTTTTTTATGGTCCAATATCTCAACAGACCACTTCTTCAACTCTTTTTCGCAATGAAGCAAATTGCAAATGAGTGTGTAAGGCAAAAAAATCAGAGAAAAATTCATGCATCAATAGCACCACACAAACCTGTTTTCGTTGTAATTAGTAGACAAGACATTTCAGGGCCAGTTTTGAAGTATGTGTTTTGTTGAGGAATAAAATATACAAATGAAAAACACACAGAAAAAAGTTGAAGTGATTAAAAAATCCCTGAGGAAATGATTATATTCATCCACAAATATTTTTTTTATTTTGAACTTTGTATAAAGATGAAGAAGTTAAAAGTCACAGCCTTTATTTTTTTTAAATTTTTCGGCAATTGCGATCCACCACCTTCAACTAACACAAAACAAACTATTTACCAGCTAACGATTGTTCCTGAAACCCTCTCATCAGAGCACCGCCCGGTGATAGTTCTCCTAAGGCTCCCACTGCCGCAGCGGGGCTCACTAAATTATTAGATGGATGTCTCTTTCCCCACTGTTTTGTTTCTTGAGCCACTCCTCTCAAAACTGCAGATGCCTCAGTTGCATTCCAATATTCTGTGGCAGAATCAGGCATGGGGCCATGTAAATACCTTTCAACCTGAACAGGGTTTGTGGAGTAAGCAATATTTAATTTTCTCGAAATGAATACACATAGAATAAGGAATCTCTTTAATGAGAAAACTAATCATGAAATTTACCTTTGATAAACTCAAAGGAACACCCTTCTGAATAGTACTTTCACTGGTATCTTCTAAATCATCATAAGTTATCTTTTCTAATATCCTTTGTCTTTTGCTAACTGAACCATCGTCCCTTACTTTGGCACCAGGCTTTAGACCATTTGTACTGGAAGTTTTTGGATCTAATCCATTTTCTTGAACAGGAGTATCACTGCCTTGGTTTTTAGATGATTTTAATACCTGAAAAAAATAATTTGAAAGCATTTGGAAAGTGGAATTACTTTAAAGAGGTTTAGAGTTGATATCAATGTATTGAGGCCACATTTATAGGTTCAGTGTGAACTCTAGATGGAAAATAGTGATGGTTTGTGGGTTCCGGTTAGAGCTAATCTAGGGTTTGAACAACCAAATCCTATTATTAGAGTAAACAGTGGTATGAGTAATAGTAAAACAGTTTAATTTCAGATTGCAGTTGAGCTTGTTCAGGTGAATATAAATCGATACGATGTTTATTTTTCAACATACTGAAATATTAAAAGACTTTGATAATATATTTGGAGAGCTCCAGTCTACCGACAAAGAAGTTTTACAAAACAAAACGGCAAGATAGGTGAAATATTTCATATTTTGTTTGAATTTTTTTTAAAGATTTATCTCCGCCGCTCGTGGATACTGTACTAGCATTATCATCCCACAATTGGGACACGTGATCAATGAGTACAGCTAGTATTTTGAACTATTTTTTTGTAACACAACATTCATACTGCAAATCTTAGATCCATTCTAAAAGAAAATCTTCAACAATATATCACCAGAAATTCAAATTTACTTTCAGTTTGGCAAATCGATATATACAATTTACAAAGAGAAATTGAATGAAAAGGAACAGAAAAATGAAAAAAAATCAAATGATTCTGAAGTTGCATAAACATATCACTAGGTATTATTTTCAGAATGTGAAATAAGTTATTGAAACATATATAACATTGCTGCAAATAATTCGGGAATATATTCTGAAAATTAATTAAATTCCTGTTCTAAAATTATAATTGTATTTTTGGTGAGAATTAACAGAAAATTCAAGTAACTAGCCCATAAGCAGATAGATAATAATGATTCCATATACTCACCATTATTGAATGCTGATTGAATCTTTTTATCATAGCCTGGCTAACTGTACCCGTATTAGTTGATGACTTTTCAGTAGCAATACCAAAACCCTCATCAAAAGTTTTGTCTTCAAACTCTGTCAAGTTCACCAAGGGATCCTTAACACCACTTTGTATGTCTTTTTTCATTTCTTGATCATCTATTTTACCACATTCTGTGAATATGTCTTTGCTTTCGGCATACTTTCGATCTCTGAAAAAAAAGGCTTATAAGATTTGGTGGTTTGACGATAGTAGTGTCACGAAGTGTCCTGGCGATGTACTGAATCTATCGGAGCCTCTGGAGACACCCTATATTTTGTTTCATGAGAAAGAGGACATCAGCCGATCAAGATCTTTAGATAATGTGGTGCTGCAGGTTTTTCGGGGTTTTCCTGCAGCTGAAAAAGCAAATGTGCCACTGGAATCAATGAAGTCGCCCCGGAGCACCAGTTAATTTTCATTGTATTTTTATTTTTATTGTTGTTTTATGATTTCACAAATAAAGTTTTTTGGTTATTGATTTATCAACTCTCTTCTAATATAGCCTTTGATTCAACAAAAATAGTAATATATTTAATTTCATTCCACTCAATGATAAGTTGCATAATTTTTCCATAAGAATTCTTATTCCAATACTTTTTGCCTACAGGGTATACAAAAAGTTCCGAAACGATCAATCCTCTGTTGTTAGTAAAACACTATTTTTCAATTATGATATCTAAATTGTCCCTATAATAAATTCATTCACTTTATTCAAGCGGCGTGTTAAATTTTATGCTTTCTTTATGTAGGGGCATCCCACAGTGTTCCATTGAAATAAAAAAAAAATCATTTCCGATTGAATTAGAAGTAGTGAAAGATTGGCATTGTGATCGGCCATTTTTAGCATACACTGTATGGTATTGAATATGAATATGCTACCTATGAAAATAGTGCGATTGGAAAAATTTTGTCCAAAACTGAGATTCTGATAACTTCGAGGGAACATTATCAATATACTTTTTCTTCACAGCTGGATATGTCTTGAATATACACTCAATTATATCGGGGGTGATGTTATATTTGAGCCCATTACAGCCATCAGTCTGAGGTTTTATGTCAGCCAGAAACGCACCAGAAACTCCTGAAACAGTAAAACAGTGATCAACTAGATTTGCTTCAAACAGTTAATGTTATGCACCACTTTATGGAAATTCATTATCAATATCATCATTGTCATATCAAAATGTCAATTGGCACATATTTGAAAAAAAAAGTTGCGATACACTATTTAGTGATGATATCTGTCATCAGCTGAAAGATTTAAAAATATGGAATCATCCATATGATAAGTTGAAGTTTACATGTTTCTGATATAAAAAAGGAAAGGAATATTCAGTACATTCAACATTTTGATGTAACACGGATATATTTTCATGATTTTTTTCCAAAAAATTGCTGATCATTTCAGAGACCAATAATTCAATCTTATATTACTAACCTATCTCCTGGGGTTGCTGTTTCTGTTTTTGAGTATATTGTTGAGCATGCTGTGACCAGAACTCTTCGGAAGATACAACTTCGGTTATGACTAAATCTTTGTACAATTGTAGCAAGGCAGGGTTACTGGATAGCAGTTTATTTTTTTCTTCTAATTCTTTGTCTACCTGTTGAAAACATAATTAAGATGATAATTTGATTTTTATTTGGGAGACTTGCAGACACAATGTTGTAAGCCTTTAGTCAAAGAAATTTTCAAAAATACAAATGAACGAAACCGATTTGCATCACCATAGAAAAACAAATAACGGGGAATGATGGTTACCTTTTCTTAAAATTTTCATTGATATTTCAAATATTTTTCAATTCAAGAAACTCATTACAACTTTGACATTTTAATTGAAAGGAGTATATTTTTTAGGAGAGATTAATTTTTGGGAAAGAAAGATTTTGGCATTCTACTTTTCTATCTTCAAATCTTAGATTCTGAAAACAAGAATAAACAAATAGGGACTTTCATTTACATCTAGAAAGGGAAGATGGTTAGTCTAGAACTCTCATTATATGCACTAAAATTTGGAAACAATTTATAATTCTTATATTTGTACAATTATTATAAATAGATATGAAATTATTAGTTGTAATTTATACTTTGCTTTGAGCAACTTTATGCTGCAACATGCTGAGCTCCCTCTAATATCTGGCCTATATTGCAGGGGCAGATTACGTGTATGTCTGCGAATCACTGTTTTCAATTACTTTCTAGACTACAGAATAGCACGAAAAAATGTAAGTATGTGTCAATAGATATCTGATAAGTGATAGCTTGGTCAGATCTATTGAAAGGTACTGCACCGAAAAGAAATAGAATGATTTTACAAGAGCATGTTTTGTCTTTAACCCTCCACTCTCCATTGATAAGACAAATAAAAAAAATGTATTGAAGTAAGTCTAGACTCTGACATATATCCTCGACATGCACTGTAGATCACAATTCTTCACATTTTTCATCTGACTTTTTAGAACTAGTCCATCAAATATAAAACAATACCATGATCTCAGGTAAATTCTCACCTTTCTTTTGAACTTCGGGAGTAGGCTTTGTAACATTTCTTTGATTTTATCTCTATCGGCCAATTGAGCTTCAAGCCCGTTTTTGTTTGTGAAATGAAATGTGGAAGAAACCCCATTATGAAGGACAACTTGCAACTGGACTTTAGCTTTTCCTTCGGGAGAAATTTTTTGAGCTACAGATGTAACACAGATTCAAAAATGGGTAAAACTTATATAGTCAAATGCTCACACTTTATATCTGCATATGGATGTGATACAACTACAGTGTCCTTGTTTTCTACCATCCAAATCAATCTCTGGTCCATGAGAAACAGTGATCCATCACCTTTTTTATAACGTACATGGGGTACTTGCAAAAGGACGTCTTCCATGGACGTAGACATGTTTTAAAAATATGATTTTGATGTTAGAAAATGGAAATTATTTTTGGAAACTTATAGAAAATTAAGGACTCTAAATACTTCCAAATTCCAAAACAAAACCTTTAAGTTCTTCCACTCATAACCTTATTCTAGCTATTACTTCTTCTTTTTTAGGATGACACTCGATTGTTGATTGTTATGGCCAATATTTGAAAGGATCGTTAAACATGCTCAAAAATTTATGGAGGGTGGGAGTACGAAAGTCAAGTGCGCTCTCCATATAGCCGTTTTATTCCCAAAATAAAGGTATTGAATAATATGGTCAGGATGATCCCGATGTACTGAAAGGTTATTTGAGCGAATATGATTAATCGAATCATCATAAATGAAAGATTAAACAAAAATTATCTACTCCAGATATTTTCGAGATTCTCTAAAAATACTTTTTGAATATTGCAGGTACACAATGGAGATTCAAATCATACATTAACTTTCACATCTCTGTATGTATATCCATGAAGAATGACCATGTGAGATGTTTTAGTTCATATGTTATTTTATGAAATTAAAGGTTGTTTCGGATTTTGGTTAACTATTCATTCATTTCATGAACTTTCGATTGTTTGTATATACGATCTAAATATCTCTCTGTAATAATTCATCAATTTGGTGATCGTTATTAAATGAAAAAGGAAAATATTTCACTTACAGAGATTTCTTTATTATTTAGATTCCGTGTTCTTAATAACTCATGTGGTGATCAAGATTCTGGTTCTTTATAGCTATCAAAGAGCCCTCCAAAATTCAAGTACCTACAGGAGAAGCACATTTTGTGCCTTTTTGAATTTTGGATATAAGAAAAAGATTTTGAGAGACTATTTTTTATTAAAGTGTGTAAAAAATGCAAATTATTTTAGCACATTGACACAGAATTTAATGATAAATGCATGTAATAATATCATACTGAGCAGAATCATCGTTGATATTGGAGAAACCAAATCTTTAGTGAAGTTAATAATGTGAAAGTTCTTTTATTATCATGAATATGTTACGAGTCAGTGTTTTATTAATTATTAGCAGTATTGAACAGTTTGCTTTATGCGTGACATATTTGAATCAGAAAGAAGTCCACGACTTATTTTTGGCGTTTGTCCCTGTGAATGACCCTGAACCAGAGATACGCGATAGAAACTTCGAGGTATGTCATGAGAATGGAGTATGGGGACCAAAACTTGAAATATTATGAAAATTTGTCGAAAAATGCTTTATATTTCAGCCCACAATTGAAAGGAACTAATTTATGGTCAAATAATCCAAGAAAATATTGTCCTAAGAATAAATCTGTTACTATCTTGAAATCTATTTTACCATTAATCAGCTGTCAACTCCCTATGCACGAAAACCGTCAGAAGTAGAAACTTGTACGTGCTAAGAATTAACGAGTGATAAAATCACTAAAACTCATCATTGCTGGAGACAACTTTTACGATTATATCTTAGTTTTCTTCGAACAGGAGAAAATATTTTTGGTAGCGGTCCCAAATACCCTGCAGCAACAAAGTTTCTGTTCAAAAAAAATCTGTTTGAAATCTGTTTTTCCGTTAATCAACGACAACTCTTAGAAGTTGAGAAACTTGTGCGAGCTAAGGACTAACGAGATCTTACCTTTTAACGTGTGATTCCTAACACGTGTGATTCCCCGAACTGAAGTCCTGGTTGCGGCTTAATGTGCTTCAACGGTTTTTTCCTTGTAGTAATTGACTTCTAAAAATATTCTGCACTGTACCTGTGGGTACTTACTGTAACTTCTGAATGATCATTTTTAATTTAGGAACTTCTCGAATCGTATTCAGGAAATACGATTACTGAGGATCGACTACTTTACACATATATCCTTCAAGTGAACCTTTTTCCTGAAGTACGGAAAATTACTCACTTGCAGCGCTAGTAGTAGGGACAAACACTGCCTAATCCTCATATAAACATATAATAATAATAATCATAATGTTTACTTTCGATAAAACAAATTACAACACGTTTATAAACTAAAATAATTTTTGAAAACAAACATACTAATCACTGAAGCAAAAATGCCTGTGCGTGATACATGAAAGTATAAGAAT
>WOGN01010559.1:0-10356 GCA_015342105.1 Leptinotarsa texana | reverse complement strand
TCGGTTAACCTTATTAATTTTGTAATTGTTTTTTCAGGGTTTCGAATCATTTTATATCAGATTAGACAATGGAAGTCCGAACTGATGAAATATACATTTTTACTATTGGGATTCTTTGTATGACCTCCACTTTTTTTGTTGATATCTTTCGGGGAAACGTTCGAAGTACCCGAGTTGCTGGGCACAGGTCCTGAGAACCCTTGGCAATTTTTCGTTTCAGATATGCTTTTCAAATTCAGCCACTCCACTTCCGTTTTATCGATTTCATTGTCGATTTTTTCCAAAAACTGCGCGAGGATTTGTTCTAGTTTACGAAGTTTGGCGAAACTTTCCATTTCCCCTTCCATACTGAATAATGAGAAACGACTAAATGTGTATTTCTGAAGAATTGACTCCTTTATATGGTGCCTGAGAAATAAATGACCTGAATAAAGGTAGGAAAGGTTCTGATTCTTATTATTGTGTTCTAGAAATGAAAGTAATTCTACCTGTGGTGTTCCAGGTAATCAGATCTCCTGGTTGTGGCCCCCATGATAGTGTAGTTTTAACAAAGGTAGTAATAATAATAACTTTACAGTAGATATATCCAGAAGTTTATGTTCAGTTTTTGTCAAATTTGACCTTTTTTGAACAATGAATTGATGTCCAATAAATTTTTAGGTTTTGTATAATTTATTTTGTCAAATTTAACTTTTGTTCTATTATTAAGATGTTTTCTTGAATTTGGTGGAAGAATTAATGTTTTTTTGGTATTTATGCTATTATATATTGTTATTCAACTGAATAATGGCGCGACTTTCAGAGTTTATAATAGACATTCAGAAGTTTATATTTAGTTTTTGTCAAATTTGACTTTTTTTGAACAATGAATGGATTTCCAATAAATTTCAAGGTTTTGTAATAATTTATTGAAATGGAGAAATAGACATATTGAAAAGTTTATAATTGTTTTATCAAATTTGACCTTTGATTTGAACAATGAATTAACATTCAATACATTTCTAGGCTTTTTCCCAAGAAATAAATGAGATACTATGACAATAAGAATAATCTTATCTTATATAGAATTCTAATGACTGATGATATTCTGTTCCTCAGATTTTGAATATGTATACCTCATGACAAAGTATTATCAATATATAAACCCATTTGATTCCACAATTATTGCAAAAGGGAAGTGTATATATGACACTAGGCATTAGTCTTTTATGTATGAATATATAACCAGATGTCTGAAAGGTCACTTTCCATTATATTTTTCAGTTTACTTACGTTTTTATCAAAATAGACCAAAGTTGTGTCATCAACAAATAATTTCTCTTCACCACTCAAATTCGACTTTGAAATATAGTTTACGTAAATGAAAGGTATGCCACATGAAATGATTCCCATTTGAGATTTAAATTATGATGTTTTCTTTCAGATAAATAATTTTACACAAGATGAATACTTTACCTCTGTGCTAATGTGTTGAAATGTTATGGTCTACTGTATGAAAAGTTCTGCACGGCTACCTATAAATGTCATTTAGTCCATTGGTATAAAATCAATTTTTATTAAATACTATAGAAGTCTTTCGTGGTTCTTTCTGACATTTTTGAAAAGTTGGGACAGGACGCTTTCAAATCCCAGATATTTTTTTTATTTAAATCGTTGATGATTCCTTTTATCTCTTAAGCACTTGATAGTTTCAAGAATATCGAGGCAATGTCGGAAGATACTTCCAGTCACCCCCTTTTCAAGTCAGTGGGTTATTATTACTGTTACCATTTCATTAACTTTCTGTACTGGGTGAATCCTATTGACAATAAACACTTTATTACTATCATAATTGTTACAATTTCAGTCGCTATCAAATTCTTCTAAATCATGTATCATGGTGGATCTGCATGGACTGAGTTCCAGTGGGGACATATTAAAATAAAATTCTTCCTTCAACTCCATTTTAATGTTTCTCTTGGAATCTCTCGGCAGAATATTAGGGCTCTCCGATGTAGACATTCTTGTATCAGCCTGATTATTTGCCACTTCAGAAATGTTTTTCAACTGCAACCATTCAACATCAGTCTTAATAATTTCTTGGTCGATTTTATCTAACAGTTGCAAAAGAGTTTCTTCCAACTTTTTAAGTTTGTTAAGATTTTGTATTTCGTGTTCCATTTTGTAATGTTTATAAGGTTGTTAAAAAATTTGAAAGGACCTTGCCTTTATGCTTTTAGTTTTCTGGAAGTTGAAAACTATATTCACATAACCTCACTATTTATTATAGTTGTGACACAGAACACTTTACAATTCTATGCATGTGAGAGAAACTCGATGACGAAGGATAGTACACGTCGAAAGGATTGCTTGATTTGGATGCCTGCAATAATTCATTTCAACTTTTTTTTGAATCCACCACTTCTGGAAACTGTCGACATTCTTCATAAAAAGTAAAGGGAGGTTCAGTGTACTTGAAATTTTCAGAAATATTGGAATAAAGACCGACTACAACCTCATTGGGTAGCAGATAAATATATTCTAACAAATATGATGAAATACTGAATTGTTGTTAATAGTGGAGCCGAGTTGGTAAAGTTGCGTTCTAAATCACTGCTTTTGTAATTTTTCAAGACTTACCTACAAATTGCATTCATTCAATATGTGTTCTTTCTTGCGAATAAAACACAGTAAAAATATTATGAATATCTACGAATTCAAATGCTGGACCTTCAACTTGAATTTTGAAAACAACATAGTTTTCCATAAAGTAATAAATATTTCCGGAATTATAACAAAACATACTTCATAGATTTGTTCGAAAAAAAGAAGTTGAAATTTAATCCAAGGACATCTGAAGTTGGAACTCAATAGTGAGAACAATCGATCGGTATACAGTGACAGTTCAAATTTCAGTGTTCTGTGATCACTATTTCATTCGTTTCACTGCTAATATATTCTCTGTGAGCTTAGCCTACTAAGAGACACTCCAGAAAAGAGATGGCGGTACTGCACTCTGGTGTTTATTTGAATTTGAATAATATATTTTACAGTTTTTCCGTCTCTGAGCGAACTATAGTTTGTTTTTGATATCTTCACGTTCCGTAAACATAAGAGTAGGTGGAATATTCTAAACTCACACTGGCCGCATGAAATATCAAATTAGCAATGAAACCGTATTCCAGTTATAACATCGATAATCTTTATACACCATCGCCGTCGTAACTGCTTGAATTTCTGTCACGTATGCCGTTTGGATTAATACCATCTAGAAATACCACCATTAGGTTCTTCTCTCGCGTTTATTGCTTTGCACTGCGGCAAATCTCTTATTGCTTATGTATAACATGGGACAGAAAAGGACTCTCTTACAAAGTATAGGCAATATAAAAGATTATGTTCGAGTCTATATTAAGTTAGTGAGGTAGCGAGAGAAATTTTGATTTTTCTTTTATAGCGTTTTTTGTGAGAGGTGATCGATTTTTCTCTGTTGATTTTACATATTTTACATTGTACCGCTAAACTGATCTACTTGAGACACTACTGTCTATCTCCGTAAATATTTATTTCTGAGTGATTTATTAGCGAAACCATTTTCTACTGCGAATAATGACAGCGCTGCTTTCGCCAAAAATAAGTTGTCATTAAAGAACATGAGCAAATTGATCATTGAAATAATTTAAGGAGTAAGAGTTCGGCTATTATTGATTAACTGTTTTAGCAAGTTGTATTTGGAAATTGACGATTTTTTTGACATTTCGTATTTTTTATGAACCAAAACTTGTTTTCTGACGAAATATCTGCCAAATTATCTTTTAGTCTTTAATCTTACGATCTCTCGACGGTGGTAGGAAATTGTTTTCAATACAATTGTTTTACGCCAGAGGTTCCGATACGAACTATCAAATATTTCTAATAGTTTGAATCATATACGTACAACAGTACGTTAATCAATTATACTGAAGAAAAGGGAAATCAAACTTTTTATAATTTATTTGTAACTAACGTTACTGCGGTTTCACTCCATACGGACAATCAAACTTATACAGTTTATTATATAAGTAACAATAACAGTAACAGTGACGTTTGTTACTAACTATTTGTAACTAACGTTACTGCAGTAACCTTAGTTACTAACTATTTGTAACTAACGTTACTGCGGTTTCATCCTATGCGGATCTAACCTAACCTAACCTAACCTAACTATTTGTAACTTACGTTACTGCAGTAACCTTAGTCACTGACTATTTGTAACTAACGTTACTGCAGTTTCGTCCTATACGGACATTTTCAAACTTATACAGTATAAGACAAAACTGCAGTAACATTAGTTACAAATAAAAGTGGTAAAAAACACAGAAAATTCCATTTCTCTTTTCTTCAGTACGATTTCCTACCACGTAGTAATAACGGCTACATCCATCAATTTATTAATCAATTATAGTTTTTTCATTTTAAACATCGACTCTTAACGCAGTAAATCTCTCAAAGAAAAACCTATCTATTAAATGATACATAAAGAACTTGGCCTACTGTGATTTGCATACACTTTCAAACAGTTGAAGAGACACTTTATTTTGTGAGGTGAACAAAATGTAAATGTAGCAGAAAGCTTTGATCCGACATAAGCACTCTAGCGAGGGTGTTGCGCTCGAAAAGAGACGATGAGAAATCTTTCTTGATATTCCAGGATTTCTCGAAGTGTTTCCTACTGAAAGCCTATTTATCATGCAGATTGGATCGGCCAGATGAAGACGTGTAGGTTTGCTGTCTGGCAAAAACAGAAATAGACATTCACACTTTCCGAATAAAAATATTAAAATTAATATTATTTGTTAGTTTTATAAGAGAATGGTTTGTTCATCAGGAAGTTATATCCATATTTTTTTATTTACCACTCCCTTTCAATTCTCGTTTCAAAATGTATATGATTTTTGTGAAGCGGAAAAAAGTACATACATTATGACACGAAATGACTATTCAGTCAGTACAACACAATCAATTATCTCTCTGATTAGTAAACGAACAAGAAAATTAATTTATGTAATATGAATGAGTGTTGCCAAGTTCATATTAAATGTTAGTGACGTCACGACAGTCTTTTTTGATTGATTTTGAAAAAACTACTGAGAAAAGTACTATTTATTATTTTACGTGTAGTTTTCACCCAAGCGGTTATCCTTATATCAATGGAAAGGTTAAGTTTGTTCTGTTCTTGAAGTTTTGTGGTATATTATAACTAAATGTAAAAAATTAAATGCTGGGAGCAAATAGCGGCTAGTTTTCAGCGGTTTCATCGATACAAGTGGTTTAATCGATTCAGAAGCATGGCTGTAGAAAATAAATGGACTCAGCAAACTAATATTAACAACACATTGTGTTGAAGTCGCTAGATTCGACGGCGTGCGGGTTACGGGGTTAGACTATACCTGCGATAGACTGTGACTTCCCCTCCACCGACAGTGGCGCTCATAATTCAATCAATTGGGCGATGATAAAAACAAAAATATGGAAAATTCCGTATATTTATGAAAGCTTCCGAGATAGATATGCCATTTCAATTGAATATATGATTGATAATGACTTTACTTGAAATTCAGATAATGATTACAAAAATATTCATTGTATCAGAAAAATTTCAAATACTTACAACAACACGTTTCTGACAGGAAATTGCTGATCTTGAGGTTGATCTCAGAAATAATTTTTTTTGTAATACCTACATATCAGTATGAAAACTTGATATCGTGAGAAAGAAACAGTATAAAACTAAAACTGATCAATAATAATGGCTCTGTCCTTCTCCATCTCTATAGAAGAATTGTGGAAACCTCTAAACTGGTACGAAAGACCGACTTTTATGCTAAAGAGCTGAAACTGTTAACATATGTTCGAAACGAATTTACCAACACAAACAATCGCAAATCGCGAAACTTGAACATTCACTTCATTTTTTGAACAGTCCATCTACGTGTATGTCATAGAAATATAATAAACAACTCGTCACAGTTCTAGTTCAAACCTGATATCGCGTCCCTTCGAGTCAGTCCTTTATCATTTTTCAGACTATTAAACTCGTTTTAGTCCACTAGAAACACTACCGCCCATTTCTGCAGTTTCATCTTCCGAAATATTGTTCGCATGCACGTGCAAACTATTTTCCAAGCAATTTTACGTGTTTACTGCACCTTTCCTTCCTGAACGACATAAAATTGAGACAAATTGCTTTTTCGAATATACAGAGGCAGAGAGATGTTTGAGAGATGAAAAAAACAGAAATATATATTTTTTGTGAAAATGAATTCATGCACGACTGATTAATAACAATTAACAATCAGGAAATGACAGTTATAAGCTGCTGAATTGCATATTTTCCAATGGACATTTTTGTGGAAAAAATAACAATGTACCTAACAAGTGGAAGTTGACAAAATATTAACTTTCTTACTTTATGGTTGCTTCGTATACCAAACTTACACTTTTACTTTATTCTTCACTTTGAGAAAGTTATCCCAATTTAAATAATTGTATGGATCATACATAGTTGTACCAATTCTCTCACTAGTGCACATGTACAGTGATTTAAACAGACAGATTGACAAACAGAATAAGCGATAACCTAACCTAATATTTTCAAATTTCAATATATTGTCGATTATGTGTGAAATATTTTGGTTATTTCCGGGTCATTCTTCATTTTGATTACCTCAGATTATATAAATTCTTTTTGTGATGATCAGTATAACGTGCAAACGCCAAGAAAACATAGAGAGAGATTAACAACAGTATTGTAACATTTGATAGAAAACAGAAAATACAGCATTTTGGGCCGAGAGGTTAGCAACATCAGCTGATTTATCTTTAAAATGATAAACAATCGTCGTTTGATGAGGTAAACTTTCAGTTAACTGCTAGTTTTTGATACGTCAATTGTCAGTTCTGGTGTATGAGCTGTCATAAATGCATAAATGCTAATTAAAATATCAAGACGTTACTCCAATGATTGAGATTGTTGAAAAAATACTAATTCACGACTGTATGACACTGTACACTCATTTATAGTTCTCTATTACATATGCCTTGCTTTGAGTCTATAAGTATCTATAATAAATTCAGAGAAATACAGTTAGTGGGTTTTAAGTAGGGATTTTGAAATGAGCGATAATCCACCTGGTGTGAATGTTGTGAACTAGAGACAAATATGTAGTTTATCATAGTAATATATATTACGTATGTATTTTTGTCGCTGTTTATATGGATTCTTTCAATAAATTGGTGAGGATTTCGATTAACACTTTTATCATTAAGAAAATATGTTTTCTTGAATGGGTTACTTGTCGAAAATATTCAGCTATTGTTGACACCACTCTCTAGACGAATATGGTGAATATTCTAAATTGATTATTGTTCAGTGGAAAAGTCGATCTGTATCTATCTATCTTACATAAAAACAAGCGATATAAATTATCTAGAGCTTCCAAGGTTACTGCTTTTCAAATAAATCTGTGTTTCCGATTCTTCCTTCCAGTAGCATTCCAACACTTACGATATCCTGTACCTCTAGAGTGTGTTTAAAAAAGATCTAGTCGGTCGCCTTTTCAACCATTTGTCATGTCAAATATGAGGTATACGAGAAATAAATGGATTTTTATATGGGATATTTCGCCAGAAATTTCAAGGATTCTCCGACTCCGACAGAGAGTTATTTGATTCGTCTTTTACGATAGTAAATGGACTTTTCAAGACTTCATAAGATGTAGTGATGAAGATTTTCAACTGTAGACGAATGAAAAAGTGAAAGTGTTCCATTTAGCAAAACGAAACCAAAATAACTGGTAATTCGACCTTGGCAAAGCGACCGAAAATCAATTTCACTTCGGTTCCCATTAAATGAAGCACCGAAAACTATTTTCTCGCCAAACCCTATAAAAAGCCCATAATGTGGTAATCCCCGACAGGATTCGATTTTCTTTCGAGGCATATCCGCCCCCTAAATTTGTTACTCCTTCTTTGGCAGACGTAAAACGGCTTTTATATAGTTGAGGTGAAATAATGATGCTGTTCTCTTTTCATAGCGCCAACGATCGACATAAATCATTCAGCGAACGTCTTGTTTTCGATTGTTTTTCCATCGGATATACTTGGATAGTGACGGGTTGAATGACAAGTGGAAGATCTTGAAAGCGAGGCGATCTTAATTTATTCGTATGAGGCTATATCTGATTTGTATGAAGAAAACACTTTGCGGATTGTTGGTTTTTGGCTGATCAAGAGGTACTTTAGCCAGACATATGACAGTTGACAAAGGACCTCCAGTTGATATTTTTAGTACTGGAAATAGTGGAAATCACATATACCCCTGCAATCTTTCCCATCTCAAGTGGTAATTGTGGTAAGAGAAGATGCCTTTTCGTAACAATTGTTTTTTGAATGTAGGGCTACATTTGCAAATCTTCTTCTGAACGAGAGGCATGAGTTCATTCACGACTATGGCGTGAAAAAAGGTAATTTTCATTTATGACATATCCATTTATATGAGTTTCTTCTAGTGATGACAATGATATGTTATAGTTTTTAGGACAATATTTATTTACTTCATTTTTCATTTGTATAATAACAATTTATTGATAACTAAACCTCACAACCAGTACATTTTCAATTTCTCACAATTATGTGATTCGACTGAACTATGCACCATAAACACTTTTTTCTGATATTAATTTTTATTGATATTTGCTTCTGTTTAGACGAAGTAAGCCACAGGATAATGTCATTTTTCAGCAATTATTGCATAAAACACTACGAAACACTTTCTTTAAAACTACCGCTTGCGCTTGTCACTTGACTGACAAGTGACAGTTATAAAATTGACAAATGACGTTTGTGAGAAGTGAAGATAGGCAGATTGTGACTCGCGTTTGGATTTTTTCACAAGTTGATTACGAATCCATTATTCAGAATCACAACTAGATTCATCAAAATATATAATTTCTTGCGAGGAAAAAAATCCAGATGTTTTTCTTCTCGGAAGTTTCGAAACGGATAATAAGACACAGAATGAAAGAGCATTCACTAGATAAAGCGGATTGAAGGATGCGGTTGTTTGGGAAAGTTGCGAAGTTAGTCTCTCATAGAAAAAAGTTTCTTTGGCAACTTATGTTGCGAACATCGTTTATTGAAATGGGACTTCGCAAGATCAATCGCGCAATAATAGAAAGAAACTTTGCTTTGATTTAAACCATTTGTTAGAATCGTTATGTGAACTGCATTCGGAATGGATATGTGAAAGACTTGCACAATTGATCTACCTTCTTGATAGCATTACTTGCTACCATTCTTTTAAGACTCTAAACAGTGCATCACAAGACTATATAGTTTATCTATTCTGTATTTATGTAGATCTAATGTGAGTTCCACTTCTACCTCGTGATTGGAGAAAACAGCATACGTCAGAGAAATACCCCTCATCAACAGTTGAACAATTCAGGGTCAGTTATCACCCGAAGACGATTGTGGATACTAACAATCAAAACGTCGTGACGTAACTTGGTTTGGAATTTTTTAATTTTTTGTTAATAATATTTTTTATTTTTTTTTAATTTTCAGCTTTTATTATTATTTCGAATTTTTATAATTTTTTTGATTGTTTCTTGTATGTTATTTCTTTCTAATTTCAGTTTTTTAAAATAATCTTGTTATTTTCGGTTAATCTTTTTCTTTAGAAGAGAGACAGATCTCCAAAGTTTTTTCGATGTTCCAGACTATCAATATTGCATCTGGCTCTTTTCTGGATGGAATTCAGCAGCTCCAGGGCAACCTTAAGGGCGGAAATCTATACCTGAAAATTATACTCCAAAGAAGATGTGATCTGAGCTTTATCAAGCATAAAAATTTGTCGAGGTTCAACGACATGATTGTGACAAGACAACTTATTGAAGCGGAATTGTTCGTCCTGATATTATATCCGGTTCGGATACATTTATTTTTTCGGAGGAAACCGATGCCTAGGCTTTCGTGGCATTGAATTTAACCTGGTTACTTTCACCCCAATTCGAAAAATTTCCACCTGGAGCTTTCCCTCGTTAATATACCCGCAATACAACATTACAATTCAACTACAATAAATAATTGAAACAATCAACACCACAGATTTCTTAAATGATTCGTTCACGCTCCTAAAACTGCCTAAATAAACGTTCACAATTAGATGTTTATGATCTTGCTCTTGAAGATGATCACTTGGTGATCGAAACACGTGTCGAGGTGTAAAAATAACGGTTTGGTGTTGGGAAAAAACTCCAGTAATATTCATCATATAATAAGCTTGAATGATGACTGAAATGAGTATGGGTCGTTTGATTCCGATATTTTACACAG
>WOGN01010558.1:305-10356 GCA_015342105.1 Leptinotarsa texana | reverse complement strand
AAAATGAAAAAAAAATCAAAATCGGCCGATCGGTTTCAACTATTTTGTTGCTGATACTCTAGATGTATTTGTAACACTTTTTATTCTGAGGAAAACCAGTTTCAAGATAGCATGAATGTGGAAAATGAAAAAAAAATTAAAATCGGTCGATTCAAAATTTTTAAAAATCTGCCGATCGGTTTCAACTACTTTGTTGCTGATACTCAAGGTGTATTTGAGTAAACTCCTAGTAAGCAACAAATTTGGAACTTTTTTCATTTTAAGGAAAACCAGTTTCAAGATAGCACGAACGAGGAAAAAAAATAAATTCAAAAATCTGCTGATCGGTTTCAATTATTTTGTTGCTGATTCTCAAGGTGTATTTGAGTATACTCCTGGTGAGCAACAAATTTGAAACACTTTTCATTCCAAGGAACACCAGTTTCAAGATAGAAAGAAGGAGGAAATGAAAAAAAGAATTAAAAATGGGCTGATCGATTTCAACTATTTTGTTGTTGATACTCAAGGTGTATTTGAGTTCCCTCCTGACGAGCAACAAATTTGAAACACTTTTCATTCCAGAGAAAAGCAGTTTCAATATAGCAAGAATTAGGAAAATGAAAAATCGGCCGATCGGTTTCAACTAATTTGTTGCTGATACTCAAGGTGTATTTGATTATACTCCTGGTTTGCAACAAATTTGAAAAACTTTTCATTCTAAGAAAAACCAGTTTCAAGATAGCAAGAACGAGAAAAATGAAAAAAAGAATTTAAAATTGCCCGATCGCTTTCAACTATTTTATTGCTGATACTCAAGGTGTATTCAAGTTTACTTTTGGTGAGCAACAAATTCAGAACATCTTTGCTTCCAGAAAAAAAAAACAGTTTCAAGATAGCAAGATCATAAAAAAATTAAAAAAAGTTATTTAAAAATGTTTCGCTATATTCAAGGTTTAGCAACTAGATAGCAACTAAATATTCTGTAAAGATCAAAGGGAAAGTATATAATTTATTGAGTTACCTTGCTACCTTGTTATCACGATAGCATTATTTGCGATGTATTAGGATCGGCACGAGCAAGAAAATCGTTGTTTTGGCAACTAATTACCTACAAATTGATATAAACTTTTTTTGCAATTTTGCTGGATTCTCCTTGCTAGCCTGATAGGGCTGGTTGGGAGGGCTGTTGGACGAGAGTATGAAGCTTCGTGTCCACTTGCAAGTAAGTGGCGATAGTTTTTGCAGCAAGTACTTGCTGGCCTGTCTACATTGAATTTCAACTGTTTGAAAATTTAATCTAGCAAATCACTCTAGCAAGTAAATTTGCTCTGACTATTTCGGATCCCGTGTACACATAAATGTTGAATACCTAGTGAGAAAATGTTGTCGCAGCAGAAAATAGCTGCTGCGATAGTTGTGAAAATTTTAGTTCAACGAAAAAAAGGAAGGAAAACGCTAAAAGAAGAAAATATTGGGTTAGAAAGTGGACTCAACGTAGAACCAGTCTAGATATATACAAACATTTACTTACCGAATTGAGAACTTAAGATCCAAAGCAGTTCAAAAATATTTTGCGAATGTCTGTAGAAGACTTCGATTTTCTACTGAGTTTAGTGAAGGACAAAATTACCAAGAAGGATACCAAAATGCGGCTAGCTAGAAGC
Organism: Leptinotarsa texana; assembly: GCA_015342105.1. Lineage (NCBI taxonomy): Eukaryota > Metazoa > Arthropoda > Insecta > Coleoptera > Chrysomelidae > Leptinotarsa > Leptinotarsa texana. Next base: position 8,713 of record WOGN01010558.1, on the reverse strand, counting down.
CCAGAGGAGCGCTTATCATTAACACTGCGCTTTTTAGCAACAGTGGTGGTGTCAACAACTAACCAGATTATCCTCTGTATCACTTCGTGAATTTGCATCGATTATAAATTTCAATGAGTCAAAAAACTCCCAAGTACTCTTATATAATTCACTAGTCACTTATCCACTTTTCTTTCATGGTATTTTCCTACACTCTTGATTCAATTGTGTTCTCAAGTTGTGTAAATTCCTCCGTATTTCCGACCTAGTAGTTTCAAAGAGATCCGCCATGCTTTGTAAGGTATTTTGTTTTCTCATTCTATGCTTAAATTCTTTGGATTGTACATTTGACAGTTCCGGATATAATTCAAAGTTTTCAATGAGAAGGGTTATATCTTCTCTTTGCCAATCACATTTCGCAATAATTATTTACTTGCAGAAAACTTTCGGAACAGTCTCGAAATTGAACTGACCAAATAAAATGTCTGAGAGCAAACCTGTACATTACAAGCTCTTAGCAAGTTACAAGAACTGGATACCTCGTAGATTTTAGTCAGTTAAGTTGGAGAGTTAGTTTGGAGAGTTTAGTTCTATGTAATTTTTCAATTAAATTAATTGGTTAATTCAAACTTTGAGCTTCATACTTTGCTTCGTTCGCTCAATTTAAATGGAGTCACACTGATGAGTGAACTACTGATGATTTTTCTTTGAAATGTGTATGTGTTTAGTATACCATTATATATTCAAATTTATCCAAGCATGCTGAAGCCCAAAAGCCTAATTTTTGGGCGAGAGTAGAATAGCTTCGCGCATGTAAAAGCTAGTAAGTTCGTTTTGTAGTCAGTAATTTAGGTTCGATTTCTTCGAATTATATAAATTTTTTGGTAATTAATATTGGTTATCGTTTGATGATCTGACAGGAACTAGGGATTTTGTATTTGATCTGAGGGGGGCCCCTATCGATCGTGGGGCCCTGGGCACTTGCCCAAAGTGCCCATTGGAAAAGAGGGGTATGTATAGGACGGAACTGCAGTAAAGTTAGTTGCAAATGAAAGTTGTTTAAAAAATAGAAAGTTTCATTTCTCTTTTCTTCAATTTATTGAAATCATTTTTGTTCTTTAATCATTCGGTTCTTTATGGGTTAGAGAGACAAGCCACGGGGATTTTTCAAATTTCTCCCAGCTTTGGAAAAGACGGGAGTTTTTCAACAAGCAATACTAAAGAGTCTTTATATTTGAATAAAACAAAATGTTTGTGTGAAATGTTTTATTCATTTGAAAGACCTATTGGTGCCATTATGTGTGAAATATGAATAACATTGTTCAAATATCTGCTATTGCTTTCCTGGGTGGAGCTCATCCGAATTTGACCGATGGCATGGATCATGTTGGCTTAGAGGACCGCTGTGGTTTATGGCTGCGACTTAAGAAAACTCCACAAGATTAAGGCTAGCGGGGTCAAACCACACATTTTCGGTGGCCAATTCAAACGACTTATGAATATTCCACAAGAAAAAGTCTAACCGGCTCAAATAGCATAATCTCGGTGACCAGTTCACATCACATCCACGTGAGATGACCATGTCCTCAAATCATATGACATGAGCTGGGTAGCACGTAGGGCCGTCGTGGTGAAATTACATTTGTTGGTGTTCAGATCATCTAATTCAGGCCAAAAGAAGTTGGTAATCATCGACCTATAGTGTTCGCCGTTGACAGTGATGGCATAGCCAACGTTGTTTTCAAAGAAATATGGAAATATGAAGCCGTCAGCCCAAAATCCACACCAAAAGTGATTTTTTCGACGCAGAGCACCACAAAAATGTGGTTGGGTCAACCGTGAAGTGCAGTCAACGTGACCACAATGTTGAGGTTGCCTCAACTGAAAATATGTGGTCCGTGTACGGCCGGACTTACGGTCATATAAACCGCATTTGCAGTTGAGCTAACTGACATCTAGATTTTGTGGTGTTAGAGTTTAGTGCAGTTTCAATATGTATTTCGAAGGATAAGCACTACTACTTCTTATTTTGAGGAGAAGAAGAAGATGTAGGAAGGGACGATCATTTTGGGTTCATTCATTTCTGGTTGCGCGACAACAGGAAGGACATTTTTATATTTTGTTTGAAGGTAGTTGTCTAATATGATTTAAATTGATTTGAAATCCCTGAAAGAATCTGTGAAGAAATTAAAAAGATTAGCAGAAAAAACAATTTTGTCAAGCAAAAAACTGAAATTACAATGAAATAACATACAAGCAACAACCAGTAAACTCCGGCAAGACGAAAAAAAAATGTTTCAATTAGGTACTTCAGAGTGGCCATTAGTTCTTTTGATGAATCAATTAGAATTTTAAAATCAAAAATTGAACGCTTTGGGACCAATATGAGAAAAAGTACACGACAGTGTATTCGGTTAGGTACGACTGTGGTTAGTGTACGGCGGATGCCGCGGTGACATCTCGGCGGAGATCAGCATCAAGTTGATTGCAGACGCCCGTTTTGACTTTTGTGAACGCCCGTGTACGTGTAGTACAGTATTTCTTAAGGGCGGCCTGAGTTCGCTGGAACACGACTGCAATTGTGTGGTCGATCCGACCGCAAAATGTGGCTCGTGTACGGGCTCTCTAAGATTCTACCAATCTGCTCTGTGACGTTTTTCGCATAGAGAAGGAAAGCTTTTCCCTTGACTGGCCTAGCTGGGGTGCTTTGGTGTTTTTCCTGGGTCGTATGGCCTGCGCGAATTCTCTTTCGCTGTATCCATTACATTTGAATGCATTTCTCAAGTGATTTAGTTCTTCAGGTAGACCCTATCAACCAACTTAAGGACTGACCAAATACTTGACCCCCTTTTTGCAAGCTCATATAGAAAAAACAGAATCATTCTTCAAGGACTCGGGGCATTTAATCGAAAGTATTAGAGACATTTTTATGAATTTCACTAGTTCGGACTTCCATTGTCTAATATGTAAAATGATTTGAAATCCCCGAAACAACTGAAAGAGAAGAATTAAAGATAAAGAGCTGAACATAACAATTATATTAAGCAAAAACAACCTGAAATGAAATAATAGTGAGATAAAATACAAGTAAAATTACGATTGAACAAAAAATAAAGAAATACAAATAAGTATGAATAAACGAGTTGAGAGATTCCAAGCCACGTTAGTTCACGACGCCGACGTTTCGATTGTCAGTATCTACAATCGTCTTCGGGTGATGACTGGACTGATTCCTCCGGGGGATGACTATTTATGGGTCGTTCGAATACATCCACTTATCCACACTTTCCATTTTTCCGCAGATGCAGATGACTGTTTTGCGGGAGTTGGCCATTTTTAGTTTGACGATGGATATCCATATGTTGCGTATCTCTACGCTAGCTTTGCTGAATACGTTGTTGGACAGCATGTATGCGGCTTCCTTGAATTTTCTCCTAAGCCAATGTTCCTCTCTGTGTATGATCTCAGCTTGGGACCATTCGATATTGTGTTGATGGGTCCAAACATGGTCTGCTATTTCTGATTTGCTGGTTTCCCCTCGCTGTGTGTGTTTCTTGTGCTCGGCAATGTGAACATTCAATGGCCTCTTAGTTTCTAATATAGGATTTTCTTCACTCACAGGGTATCCGGTAACTGCAATTCTTGGAATCGCAGTCCGCGTTTGGTGGCCTGGTTTTCGTGAGGCTGCTACGGATAGTATTACCAGATCTGAAGCAGGTTCTGATGTTGTACTTGGAAATTCTTATCCTCTCCGATAATCCTCTGATGTAGGAAAGTGCAAGCACTGGTTTTGACAGCATCTCTTCCCTGCAAAGCTCCTGCTGTCTTTCAGCCAAAGTCTTTTCTACCATCGCTTTGGAGTAGCCATTCTGTCGAAAATCTTTTTTGATGATATCTAGTTCCTTCCTTTCGAGACCTTCCTTCGTACTACAAAGCCAAAAAGCACGGTCTAATAGAGTCTTGATGATTCCTCTTTCAGTCGATTGATGGTGGTTGGATTCGAAGTTCAGATGCCGTCCCGTGTGAGTGGGTTTTCGGTATACAGATGTTTCCCACTTAGTGTCGATCCTCTTCACCAAAACGTCTGAGAATGGCAATTCGTTGCGGATTTCCTTCTCCATTGTGAAAGTGATGGAAGTTCTCATTTTGTTGATGTGTTTCAGGAAGGCGTCTAGTTCAATATTTCCATGGTTCCGACACCTTCATAATATCGAACGATTATGGTGGCATTGGATTATGTCCGACAGGCGTCAGTGCAGGAATCTTCACAGAAAATTTTCTGCATATGCAATTGGCAATACGACTGAGAGAGTCGACCTTCACACTTGCAGGCCGGTTTCGTGCTCATAAGCCCCTCTACCGTGAAGCGATTCATCAGGAAATTTTCTATGAAGATTCCTGCACTGACGCCTGTCGGATATAATCCAACGCCCTTCGTGGTATTACCCAGGTAAGTAGTTGTTTTCTGATAGGCGTCAGTCCATTTAACCTACTGTAAGATGAATTTGAGACTGGCTAGAACGTTTAAAGTTCATTTCTTTAGATTTGAAAACAGCCTGTTGCATACTTTTTTACAAAATTATCCACATCAATACTGGATATAAAAAGAATTGTGATTGAAACTGTTAGGCAATTATCAAAAATTGGATTGAGAGTTAGGGGTATCATTTCAGATTTAGGTTCTGAGTTTTATAAACTTGCCAGAAAAGATCTCAAAGTGACTGTAAAGTAGTCAAATTTCTTTTTTGATGAGAAAAAAATACACTTTACTCTTTTATATTTCTCATCTGCTGGAATGTAGCAGAAATCATTTTTTCGATGACTTTTTGAAATTTGATGAATATTCAACGAACAAAAGTCATCTTGAACAACTTTACTACTTGGATAAGGAAAAGCAATATAGACCAGCACCCAAACTTACTGATTCTCGTTAATTTCCAACCAACATTCAAAGGATGAAGGGTAAATTAACCATCAAGTTTTCAGATACCATCAGCAGCAATAGGACGGCTACATTCATTGAAAAAAATGGATAGTGTTTGATATTTTGAATTCAAATAGATTTGACGATGTGAAAGATTTCAATAAACATTTTTTTGGAACAACAAAACAATTTAATTTTCTGAAAGAAATGAATATTTTTCAGCAAATTAACTGTAATATCAAAAAAAAGGAAAAAACACGACTGGACAAATGAGATTCATTGAGGGGTGGCAGATAATAATTTCGGCATTTCTGAAACTTTAGAAAAACCTACATAGTGAAGGACCCTCCTACATATTGACGAGGAATATAAATCAGGACTGTGTGGAAAATTATTTTGGTCAACATAGAAATACTTATGGAAATGCCGGAAACCCATTTACTCTTCAATATTTCACGCAGGCAGAAGAAACTAACTGTGTTGAAGATACACGTGAGATTCTATCTATTATTACAGATGCAGACATAAATAGAATGAAGATTCTTGTGGATGTTCCAAAAATCCCTATAAACCTTTGAGAGTAGAGACAAATGATTATAGAACTCTAGCCACTCCAGAAGGCAACAGCTTGGGCTATGTTTGTGGATATCTTTTGATAAAATGTTCAAGAAAACATTCATGTAAAGTATGTACAAATTTTGCTAGCGTCTAGTACCATACTGAATGAAATAAATGTATAGTCATTTCAAGGCATATAGTATTGCAATAGCCAAATAGTTTGGAAGTTTATATATGCCTCCAGATTCATCTTCCTAATGTGTCATCCATCTAGAGACAGAAATTCTAAATCATTTCAACAATTTATGTCCCACTAATTGCATAGGCAACCAGCTCAAAACAATGTTTTCAAAAAGCAACATTTCTCTCTCTCTCTCTCACCTTGTGATGATTTTACTTCAGATTATTTATTTTCTCTTTTCACAGGGTAAGAATTTATTATACTTTGAATTTTGCCAATAGAAATGTTAAAAGAAATGTTGAAACAAATAAAAACTCATCATTCTGAAAAACTTTTAGAATAGATTAGCATAAGTTTTTAACCTAGATTATATAATCTTACTATATAAAATATACGTTTATTTCACCGCCTTGTCTTATTTTTTATCAATTTCTAATTCACAATCATGTGAGACATTTATTGTGAGCTCCTCGTAGTAAAGATGAACTCAGATCATGTTCAAATATTTTTTGATCAAACCTCGTGCAGAGGTGCACAACAGCTCTTAGTCGACACCCTCCTGCCTCGCCACATGCCAGCAAAGAATAAAATCACGACCCGAAACATCAAAGAGATCAACGATAGTGAATTTACTTCTGTTTACTTGCATAAATGTTTGTCGGATATAATTCAATATCCAGCGTGGTTTTAGCCGGGAAGTAGTTGTTTTTCGACAAACGTCTACCACACCCTACTGTGTAGGTAGTTGAAAGAAATTATTATTTTGAAATATTTATTTCCTTATAAGTGAAGTACCATTTTTATATTGCTACTCAGACTTCATTGGTCACATAAGAGTTTCGATATTGTTGGAAATATTTTTCCCTGTTCGACAATTTTCATTCCACTACTTGAAACTTCATGAAAAGACCTGAAGCTAGCAGAGTCCTCGCGATGAATATTTTATTGACAACGTTCGATGGCTATGTGGAGTTTAAAGGTATTGACATAATTTATAAGGATCGCCAAGTCATGCAGGTCACATGCGGTTAACGGTCACACTGAACGTTTATAGCTTCTTTCATGGCACTTTTACAGTCAGGTATGAAATATGGAGTTTGGGGTTCGAGCACTTCACGAACTACTTTCCAACTTTCGAATAGGTTTCAGAGAAAACCTATTATTGTGAAAGTGCCTCGCAAAAATATTCAGTGGACTAAAATCATCGGTCGGGACAAACAAAATTGTTCAGTATTTATGTAATTATTGATCTGTGTTCGGTCTCAAACCCGTGCCATCTACATTATTATTTTCGAAGATGTAAATTGTGAATCTGAAATTTTTATTGTTTAGCAGAGAGGTGCCAGTACTTAAATTTATACAGCAAAGCATCTACTTTTTTTAATAATTCCACTAGTTTTCACGGTTTTCATACCTCAGCTGAAAGTTGTTATTTTATCATTTATTGAGGTAGAATTATCCTGAAAAAATTATTTTGTCATGACTGGTTCAAAAAATATTTATTTACTTAACGGGAATAAATAATTTTTGTATTATTACAAAAAAATCAAAAATTACTAATGTTTGCCTTCTTTTTATGGTTATTTGAATCAGTTTCTCTCATAACGGACCAGCAGTAAACCACTGACATCTTTTCATCCCAAAATCCTTGATGTTTTTTCTCAATAACCTCTAAATCTTGGTGGAAATGTTCCTCTTGTTCGTTACTCATACTTCCAAAGTTTTCAAGGAAAAAACTCAGATGCGAGTGCAGAAAATTAATCTTTACTTTATGTTTTAAACTTTGTTTTTTCTGTTGACCAGCTATCGCTTCCCTACGAACGGCAACCCTCAGAAGTCGAAACTTGTGCGAGTTAAGGACTAACGATGTCTTACCTTTCAACGTTTGATTCCTAACACGACTTGGACGATAGCAAGTGAAAATCGAGCGTTCAGCCTGAGGCTTGAACCATCGACTCACACATCGGCCGATTGACTGAGTGAACAAAGCACCCCCGTCGAACCGCCCGACTCCCATCTATTGAAAATTTTTCAATAAATCGGTAACTATTTCTTTGTAACTTTAAGTTTTATTATTTCCCAAAAAATCTTCCACAACCATTTTGAGTGACTTCCAAGCAGATTTTTCATTCACAGATAAAAAAAACTCTCAAACCGACAGTATTTCATGATTTTACGGATTTTTTAGGTTTATTCTTCGAACTGTTTGAAAATATTTTTTGTAAATACCAGAAAGAATCATTCTTTTCGTCAAGCATCTTATAAACTTTTTGGTGAACCCCAATTTGATGTATAAAGGAGGTAGAGTGATATTATGTGTTTTTACCAACAGATCGTGTTTGATGTTCACTTTCCCGGAATATACTCATTCCGAATAGGTCATTCTTTTCGTACATAAGGATTTTATTTTGCTCTACTGTTCCACAAACAAATGAAACAACAGTATTTTATGTAATCACTCTGCAAACTCAATAACATACCGATGAACCAGAGGTCGCCGCACACTTTCCATTATTATTATTTTTTACCGTAGTATGCGCTGGTCAGGCCCTATTTCCCAAAGCCCCGATACATTCGGGAGGCCGCATTATCAACCAACGACCACTTCCCACACAGTGGGGTAAGTGATCATTGTGATCAAAGTTTTATTCTTTAATTGCATTCTTGATATTATTCCTCTAGCTTCGAATTCGAATGTGATTGAGAACACGTCATGCAACAAATTTCTTGGGTTATTAATTGATAATATATTAAAATCTTACCCCC
>WOGN01010557.1:0-10357 GCA_015342105.1 Leptinotarsa texana | reverse complement strand
GCTGACATAATCTTCCCCCGCGGTGTCTTGTTCTGGCGGCGTCCCAAATTTCAGGTCACAAGGAAGTCGCAGCTCTCGGCCCATTATAATACTGGCAAGGGTCTGGCCGGTTGACTCGTGCACTGCCGAACGATAAGCCAACAGGAACAGGTGGAGGTATTGGTCCCAGTCCCTTTGTTGGTCAGATATTACCTTCGACAAGTGGCGGTTTATGGTCTTATTTATTCGTCCCATCATTCCATCGAACTGTGGATGTAAGGCTGTGGTTCTGGTCTTTCGAATGTCCAACAGTTAACATATTTCTTGGAACATATTTCTTTTCTCTCGAAAGGACTACCAACGTTATACTGGCGCTTATACTGGAGCTTTTGGTCGTATCCGAGGTCTGTTACTGGCAGCACATACAGCACATTTTCTGCACCAGTCCTTGACGTCGGCTTGACAATTAACCCAGTAAAACCGTTTTCTTACTTTCTGGAGGGTCTTCGTTACTCCCAGATGTCCTCCAGTGACTTCATCATGGATTTATTTGAGCACCTCCTGTCGTCTGTTCCTGGGTACCACTGACTGGCGCCTTTCTTCTCCACCGTCTTCAGACTCCAACACTCACTTCAGAACCCCGTTTTCCAAGGTAAGGAAGTTCCATTGTGCCCAGTAAGACTTAACCGCTGGCGAATAACCTGCTACCTCCTGCCACGATTGGCACGATTGGTCTTCGATTACATCTTTGATTTTCTCTCTGATTTTGTCTATCTCTGTCTCGATAGTTCCTATCCTTTCTGCGATTAAGCTTGCCACACTACAATGCCTTCTGTATTTTCTAGAAGTTCTTCCTTCAAGCTATTCGAATTCTCTAGAAATTTTTCTTCTAAACTCTTCGAATTTTCCAGAAGCTTCTTCTCCAGGCACTTCGAATTTTCCAGAAGCTTCTCTTCAAGGCTTACCAAATTTTGTTAACGTCCATCAAGTTTGCTCATTATTGAACTCAAATCACCCCCAGAGACTTCGAATAAATATGTTTCGGGATCTTCTCCTGATTCAACCAAGCAATCCCACAGTCTCTTCTGGAGTACTAATTTCTTCCTGGAAGAATCTAGCTCTCTCTCCTCCAATTCTTGCTTCAATTTGGCGACTTTCAAGTCCACTAGGCACACTTTCCTCGAACACATTTTGTCTCTTATTGTCTATTTTCCACAAAACTGAATATGTCCAATTATTCAATGGAATCCGAAACACTTATTTATTTTCACTAGTCTATTTTCGCGAGAAAGGTTATCAGTTTATGTTTCCGCCGTCCAGTACTGCCCACTTCGCGAAACACAATAAATCACCAGTCTATGTGCGCGAAAGTAAGAAAGTTTTATAGTCAATTTCACTGTAATACAAAGAATGTCCACAAAGCGCTCACAAATTTATTTTAAAAATCCACTTCTGATCACCAATTGTAACGAATCAAAAGAATTAACTGTGTTAAACAAATTTATTTTTACAATATTTCACTAACTAATTTATATATACACTTAGTAACTAACGAACTAAGCGAATAGAGTGGTTTGTTAACCACTCTATTCGCTTTCTAAGTATAGACTACCCCACCTAGGGACTAGAGGCCGCTTATATAACGGCAACGAACATTGCAGATTCCTTTTCGGCGTATAGGGAATTTTCGCGCCTAATCAGACCGCTTCCTTTCCCGATGTCATGTGCCTGGTGTGCCTGACAGAAAACTGTTGAATTCCTGACAGTCTGATAAAAAATGATCTGAAATTATCACCGAAAACTTTATCCGAGCAATCATCTCTTTCACATTTTGAAAAAATAGAGCAGAAAAAATTATAGAGATACTCCGCAATTTATTCACAAGAGTTTGAATAAAATATACATCATTGTCAAAACGGAACCGCCACACTCAGATTCATTTATATTGGGTCGCAAAAACATAAATGAAGAGGCATGCCCTTCGAAATTTGTTGGAAGATAATTCCTGTTCCGGATGATTTATCATCATGAATAGAGGAAGATACTGAGTCCACAGGAAATGATTAATTTTCAGTTATCGCATTCCAATGTTATGAAATATATTTTGGACATAACTAGTGATTGATAAACACTGGTTTGTAATGCAGCCGTGAAGTTTATTTTAATTTCATTACCTTCATCAAACACATTTGGAGTCTTTATAAACTTTTGAATTAACATATTTCATTTATCGATCTCAAAATATGGTAATTCAAAGTACAGAAGTAGTTATATTTATTGGAAAGTATAGTTTTGAAGTTAACGGAACATGGTAGGAAGGTCAAAGAAGCTGCTTATATGTTGTTCAACGACGCATTCAGCCAATCTAGCGTAAATATCCGAAACATAATAAAGCAGAAAACGGTCTACTCCCGCCAAATGGTCAGAGAGAAGAAAGAGGGGATAGGTGAAAGAACTCGAATTACCTATAGTCAACCATTCGGAGTAATAGTCCAGTCATCACCTGAAGATGATTGTGGATACTAACAATCGAAACGTCGTGAAGGAAGTTCTTCAAATTTTGTTTAATTTAAATTGTCCATTTTCAATTTATTCTTATTTTTATTCGATGGTAATTTCATCTTTGAATTTTTTTGCTTAATTAAATTGTTATTTTAATTTTAGATTTTATTTGTTCTTTCAGGAATTTCAAATCATATTATATCATATTAGACAATGGAAGAACGAACTAATGAAATTCACCAGGGAAGTGCCATACATTTTCAATAAGTTAAATCAATGTAACTATAATCAATTATTTTAAATAAATAAATGAAATTAAACTGATTTGTATGACCTATTGGACCCTAAAATAACAAAGATTCTTTGTTATCAGTTTTAGTGATACAGTTTCTCGAGGGGTATTGGACAGACTGAAAGATCTATTGAAATAAGATATAAGGAATACTTAGCACCCCTAAAATATGGAAGACCAGAAAAATCAGCAGTCGCCCATCATATTTTGCAACAAAAGCATTCCATAGGCTTTAGTTCGTTAAGATCAGTTAGACAAATTAACCAAAACAGACATCTAGACACCTACGAGGGAATGGAAATAAGTAAACATAATATTATCAATAACAGTGGACCAATACCCTAATAGTATACTATAAAGCTAGTTGAAATAATATTTCAATTATCAGATTAGCCTGACTATTATATAAGATGAGTAAAACTAATTTAAGACTAGTAGATGAGACAACATTGTGAAATTAATTTTGAGACAATTAAGACACAGGTACCTAGCAGAGGTATATCTATGGTATAAATAAGGAGAATATTACCTATATGTATATTTAATTCATTCTTCCTCTTGAAGATAATCACTTCGTGTTCGAAACACATGTCGAGGTGTTGAAATCAACGATTTGGTGTTGGGATAAAACTCCAGTAATATTCAGTTTTAGTGGTAGTGGGATAAACAGTTTTAGTAATAGTTGGATAAAGGTTCTGTTAACTTCAAAACTATACTTTCTTATTTACTTGATATTTGATTGATAAATAAAATATGTTGATTCACAAGTTTATAAAGCCTCCAAATGTGTTTGTTATTGGAAACACAATATGTGCAAAATTAATAATCTGTCGAACAAAATGATTAGCTATATTTCCAGAAACCATTTACATGACAATATGGACTGGCCAGTACTTCCCTTCCACATACATTCAACTATTGTGACAGGGGCTAATTTGAATAATTATGGATTGTCTCTATTTTTTGAAAGAGCCCTATCGCTTTAGTCCTATGAGGGTCATATGAGCGGAATTTTCAGTCACTTTTATCCTCCTTTCCTTTTTCAACGAAATTGAGCAAAACTCCTTCCTATAAGCCTTTGATATACGGGAGTTCATTGAACATTCGGCAAATATTCAAGGAACTATTCTAAGGACATTTTGTTCTTTAATAATTTTTGAAAGGGGGCTTTATTTCGAAAATACGGAGCGAAAAAAATTTCGACAATAATAATTCATTACCAAAAATTACTTCTAATATTTCCTAATCTACAAGAACTGTTGAAAATGACTACCTCCCGCTCGTATGCAAGAATGCAGAATCCATTTGTAGACCCCTAGCACGGGGACTACGAATAAGTAAAGATTATTTCTAAATGTTTGTGCAATCGGTGCTGATCAACAAAATTTTACAGTAATGCCCTGTTTTATTTTCAATGATTGAACTATGTGAGATTCCTTCGTCATTCTTATATTGATTTTTCTCATTCACGGACCGCAAAGATTGTAATTCCGACAGTCACGTTGCCGATCGGGATCACAAAAAGCCCCAATCGAGCGGTTTTAAAAAACATGAAATCTGACGGTGAAGCTTGAACGGCAAGAGTCAATTACGGTTCCCTGATGATTTCCGGATGGCGAGTTTTATGTGGATCACATCCGTTCCAACGGTTCTTTTCAAATTATAACCTTGTCACAATCCACGATCCGTGTATTACAAAGGTCTTTTACAAATCTCCCCATTTTCAGAAGTGTAATTTTCTCTCAGACAAAGGAATATCGTCGACTTTCTATATATAGCAATGAGGCCGGCGGCGGAATCTTTTCATCACGCAATTTCAAAGGACTTCATTCTGAGTGATTGTGTATGACTTCCAGAAAGTTTGAAAGTTTGACATCGTCTGTCGTGTTTCTGAATTAATTTATTATTGGCATTTATTTGTTCATGATCGAATATTTTTGATGAAAATGGCATTCGAAAAAATACGATCCCGTTTTGCTTTTAAACTGATCTTACTATCAAATGGGTATAAGAAAACAGGCTTTCACGGTCAAAGTCACGATTAAAGTAAACAATATTCAGGCTGGTAGAACGTTGTCAAATGGAATTTGAAGTACTTTTAGTCTGATACTGCGGCAGACATTTTAGCCGGCCGCAAGTTGAGACGCAGGTCGTGAAGTGACGCAGGTCGTGAAGTGACGCAGGATGAGTCACGGTGAGAAAAAACTACGGGTAAGTGGACCCCCGCAAGTTGAAACGCAGTTTGAGCCTACAGTTCTTCGGTGAGTTGTCTCTTGCCTTTCGTTTTTCAAATGGATTTGGTTTATGAACTTTTGATTGATATCAGCTCCGAATCTGAGTCAGAAAATGATGAGGAAGTTGAATCGAATATTTCTGCTAGCGTCATAAAAACAAAATCTCATTTGTATTTGAAGAAAAGAAATACGCATGGAGAGTTCGCCTTGACAAAAGAGTTAAATAGTGAAAAATTTAAAAAGTATTTTCAGTTATCCCGTGACCAATTTTCTGAAGTTCATGAGATAATTAGAAATCGAATTGACAGTGTTGGATGCAACGCTTCAAGGCCCATTGGACTGAAGAAAAACTGGCAGTGTTTTTAAGGTAAGTTACTAATTCTAAGTAGGTAGCAAATGTTTTATGAAATAGTAACTATTTTTAATAACAAACATTTATTTACAACTATTTTATTCATCATGAAACTAAATAATGCACTGTAAACACATATATAAAATTGATTAGTGATAGTAAACTTAAATATAAAAATGAGCAAATATTAAAATATAAAAGAGAAATATTATTCTGTGAATTCATTGATATAGGTAATTAAATTGACTCCAGAGGAATTCATGGGTGGAGGTAAACATTTTTCACTATTGTTTAAAGAGCTTGAACTTTCCGAATATGGAGAATTGGCTTGCGTTGGCCTGGAACTGAAGGTTTGAGGGGACAAGTGGCTATGGCAATATTATGGCAACATGATCGTAGACATGTTCAGTAGTGTGGCCTCTACATCTCTCACAGCAGTGAAATCTCGTTTTCTGACTTCATATTGTAATATAGGTGGCATTCTTTTGGCGGTTTCGTACATAGAAATAAAAAAGAAATGAAAGTTTAAAATGATCAAATAATCCCCTTATCTCATTCGCTCTTACTTGCGATATTTCTTCCCTTTTTTCCATGTTTTGTTTTAATATGGAAGCGACATTATCTTTTTTGAGTCGTTTATGTTTAGCAGTTCTTTGGGTTGCCGTGGAAGTCGAAGGTAAAATTTCCTGGGGAACCTGCACATGAGTTTCATGAATGTTTTCACTTTGCGTCTGCATGTTGTACTCTTGAGATTTCTCTTCTATTTCGGTTGGGATTACGTCGTCTTCCCTATTTTGTTGAATTTGATTATCGGTGGATTGTTCTTGTAGATTTCCGTCTCGTTCTTTGTTGACCGTGTAAGGTTGCAAAAACCCATTTGCTTTTGAAACTTCCACGGCTCAATAGTTTCAGCTACTGCTCCACTTTTAAGGCATTTTTGTTGTCTTCTAAGTGCGTCCCTTGATGAATGTCGAAGCTTCTCCCATACCGATTTGACTTCTGCCACTAAAACAGGAAGGGTGCAATCAACGACATGAGATAAACTCATAACTCATGCATGAGAGAAAATCGTCATAACTTAAAAAAAATATTCCTCCAAAAATCAAAAGTCCTTCAAAAGAATTAGTCGGTGTGGCAAATAACCAATACATCCATAATATGAAATACTTATTCAGGAATTATAAAATCGTAATTGTAGTCTTTGATTATGTTTTATATAAAATTACTAGTTGAACTTCGTAATTATATTATATAATTAATTTTTTTTGTAAATCGTGTCATAATGTCCTTCCAATAAATTATAATTAACTGTTTCCTGTCAGGTTTTATTTAATCTTTAGGAGATTCGGAGAAACGATTTAAGAGGAAAAAAGTTAAGAAAAAAACGTGCTTTGGGATTTTTCATTCCCTCGCCCTTGAGATTATTCATGTAAAATTCAATTGCAATCCATCAACAATTGGAAGAGATATTAGCATGTGAAATGAATACATAAAGACATCAATACATTCTAAAAGACAAATTTTGGATCAGGATTCGTATATAGTTTATATTGGTCAAATTGTTCTGGATGTCGTGAATCCAAAAGTACCTGCTCGGGGGGTAAGACAATACTTCCATATTATGGAAGTAAAAAAAACATTGATTATGTTTTGCTGTAGATAGGAAACAGCTATAGAAGTATTGCATATAGCTACAGAATGAGTGAACGCACGGTTTCAAATATCATACGGGAATTCTCAAGCCATATGGAATCAAATGCAGGCATTGTATTTACCGAAACCAACAGAAGAGCAGTGCAAAACAATTGCAATTTCCACATTGTATTGGGTCCGTTGACGGCAAATACGTAATAATAAAATAACCTGAAAAAAGAAGTTCCTCCTATTGTTTTAATGGCCATTGTAGACCATTACAATTGATGTAGGATCACAAGGAAGATTCAGTGTTGGAAACATTTTCAACATAAGCCCTGAGTATACGAAACTTTTAAATCATACATTATATATTCCAACACCTACTATACTACCTCCAATAGAGGAGCTCATGCCATTTGTCTTTATAGGAGACGAGGCATTCCCACTATCTGAGAATATGATGGGACCATATCCGAAACGAAGTGTTGATAATTATGAAAACAAAGTTTTTAATTACCGACTTTCGCGAGCGCGGTAAACAGTTGAATGTAATTTCGGGGTACTTGCTTCACGTTTTCGAATTTTCCGGACACCATTTGAAAATAAGGTAGGCACTGTTGTCAGAGTTGTGAAGGCTGCTTGTATATTGCACAATTATTTAAGGAATTATCCATTGGTGCAAAGTGAAGATAACACCAAAAAAGTTATGCCACAGGATCAATTACGCCCATTAGATGCCAACAGTACACGAAGTGGACAAAAAGCTTTCACAATTCGGCACAATTTTACCTCATATTTTAACACTGTGGGCTCGGTATCATGGCAATTGGAAAGTGTTGCTAGAGAAAAATAATGAAATTTTTGTTTTAATTAATGAAAAGATTAAGCACGTTTATCGTAGTTTGTGCCTATTTGTATTTTATAAGAAATAATAAAATAATAAATTATTAATAAACTTACCATTTCTCATATCGCTTTTCTTTGCCACTTCCTCCCATATTGAATATTTTTTTTGTTCGCAAATAGTCCTTATGGCTTGTATCGTACAAAACTCGACGATTTCGAAATGCCTTTATTAATGTTTTCTCCATTTCACTTGACACGCTGTGACTCACTAAAGAAATCTGCGGAAGGAGGGCTGCGGAAGGAGGGCTGCGTAACGCAGGGTCACGGACCGTGAACTGCGTCACCTCAACCTGTGTCGGAACTTGCGGTGTTCCTATCATCCGTATGGTTCGCAGAAATTCAACGTGACTCACCCTGCGTCACCTCACGGACCTGCGTCTCAACTTGAGGCTGGCCTTTTTCAGTTGTATGTGCGTTGACTGTGAGAACAAAAGTTATATCTCGAAGTACCAACAACGACTGACCCTGACTGTTAACTGCGAGGTCAAAATAATATATAGATGTCTCAGCAACGACTGGGAGTCAGATTCAGTCGTTGCTGGGATTTCGAGATGAAACCCTAGCAGTCAACGCACATACCTTTGATGATGTCTACCACAGTATCAGACGAAACGTTTGATACTTCAGGTTACAGTCAACCATGGTCTACCAGCCAAAATTTTGTTCAGTTTTATCTAATTGGTATCTTATCAAAATAAAAGAATGCAAAAACCGAGTGACTCAGTGTCGGCATAGAAGTGCAAGACCTTGAAATTGTGTCTAAATCATTTCCGAAGTTTGCTGGCTGTGGACCGCAGGTTTTTTGCCCAACAATTAATCTACAGCTACGGTAATCATTATCAAAAGCGATGAAAAAACAGAGTTGGTCCTTCTGGTTACATATCCATTATTTTTCCACTCATTACTTGAATCATTGCCCGTATCAGAGTCAACAGAAGATGTTCCATCTTCAGTGAAACATTCAACCAACTCCATTAACTCCAACATTTCATCATTGAGATCGTTCAAAAGAAGTTCAGCCTCATTTTGAATTTTCTTTTACTCCTAAGTCAAAGTTTGACCGTTTTGCTGCGAGTCTTTACCACACTGCACATCTCCGATTCTCGCACTATTTGCAGTTATTCCTTCATTGGAATCAAATCTTCAAATCCGGATTTCGACTTTCATACTATTCAACTTCATGATCTCATGTTGCAGGTTATGCCAAGGTTGAATTTCCTCGTATATAAAACTGATGTAAATGTAAGTATTTGAATTTTAATGCAAAGTCATGCCCCGCCATGAAATAAAATTCTGCATGGTCGCTCTGGCGAATTTTGAAAAGGACATAAACTGGAAGACAATAAATTTGTTACGATTCAAGTAGTTGATGAAAAGGCGTACAACTGAGTTGATTGAAATTCAACTATGAAAAATTGCTCAGGTTGAAAATTGAAATCATATGAAGGGTGTTGTTTTTGTATCTACTTTTGAGTAGTTTGCGATATTTATCATCGACATCTAATCATTTTTTATTTCGAATAAAGCTCAACGCGTGAAATAGATGTTGCCAGAAAACTCTCAAGATATATTTGAAGGTGAATGTGAATGAATATAGTTTAGAAAACTAAAAAACACGCTTTTAAAAAACATCGAACTAAAAAGTTAGAAAAAAATATTTTTTAAATAAGCTTAAAACAATAACGAACGAAAAATACTAGTATTATTGTAAAAAAAGCGACGGGCGCTTGATATATTGTACAAAAAATATGACACAAAACATACATACATACAGGTGAAGCTAATAAAAGCGTGATAAAATGTTTGACAGATGTTGCGTCAACAAGATGGCCGTGATCACTTGTCAAAGTTCGGAAGTCCCTCTTGGAAGTCCCTTCATGTCATGCACCTTGAGGTTTCACGTTGGAGGAAACGCGTTGCGATCCATATTGATGATAATTATAATTTTTTTGTATCACGTTCATTTTCCCAGAGCCGTTGAATGTGCCAGTATGGAAAGTGTGTTAATGAAAAACAATTAAAGCATTGATGCATCCAAACTCCAGCCATTATTGTATACGGAACGAACATTGAATAATCAGAGTGTATCTTCCATTCAATTAATTCAGTTATAAAAACTCCGGTTGAGAGGTAGTTCTCAAGGTTTTTGTTATATTTGCTAGTTGTATAATTTTTTTAAAGACTGATCCCTCATAATGATATAATATTTATTAACACGCTCATATAGATAACTTGTAATCAAAGTGATGAAATGAAAAATTGTAACCGGTACGTCACACATGACGTAGTATTTTCTTTACTGACAAATGGGAGTCAGAGTATTAAATCGATCTTTCTCAAAGCCGCTTCCGTCATATACAGTGTAATATAATGTGTTAAAACAGTTGTCACTGTTAGGCAACTTGTAATACATATGAGATACTACAAGTTGGCAACACGGGACAATCATGGTTAACG